>JANHFK010006002.1:42793-55266 GCA_036250565.1 Sibynophis collaris
AATAGAATAGAATAGAATAGAATAGAATAGAATGGAATGGAATGGAATGGAATGGAATGGAATGGAATGGAATGGAAATAGGTAAAGCCATTGTGTGTATACTGGTAGTGGTATTAATTTACCTTCGCTATGGTTCACAAATGTGAGCACACGTGTGCCACCTCTGCACATGCGCAGTGCATCCTTGATGACGTCCAGGTGGGTGGGCGGAGCCTCCCGCCGCCGCCACCAGTTCGCCTGAATGGGGTAGAACCGGTAGAATCCCACCACTGGTGTACACTATAGGAAAAGGAATATTAGCTTATGGTAGCAAAAAATAAGAAATCTGATATCACCTTTTCCCAATTAACAAATTTGAGTGAAAGCTAAAAGCTGGTGCCTTTTATTAAAATTTGTTGATTGGTAAAGGTGCTACCAGACTCTTTCCAATTGATGTGGGGGACAGATATGCTAAAAGTCTTTGTCAGAAGTACATAACTTGCATGTGAACACCACTATTTTTAAGATCCTGGATCTAGCTTCGAGAACTCTCCCCAAACTGCCAGTTTTGAAAATTGCAATTTTTAATGTGATAGATGAACAAAAGAAAGTATTATATGCACGGAGAACAACCGATTGAATGAAATCAAAGCATTTTTGTCCCAGTCACAGTTGTATTTTGGAATGCAATCCTTGCCCTCTCCCAAACTTTTGCAATCCAGGGCAATGTCATAAATTAATACAATCCTGTAATGTATTCAAAAGCACAATCCTTTGCCTAATTATTCTGAAACGAGCCCCATTTCATTCAGTGAGGTTCACTTGAAACCAATGTGGTTAACACACTTTAAGCACTCTAGTATGTTATATGAATGTTAAGTATTTATCAATTACAATAGCTAGAACAAGAGTCACCCAACTTGATGAATTCCATTTATCAATGTACATATTTTGCAATCTCCTCTCTGCTCAGTGAATATATTATGAAGTATATATTATGTTCCATGTTTTTAATTTGTACATTAATTAATTTATACATAGGTCATGGCTGTCCCAAAGATGCTTTTCTTTTAAAGGTAACTGGACTTTCTGGTTTTTTTAAAAAGACATTTCACTTCTCATCCAAGAAGCGTATTCAGTTCTATCTAACTGCTGGGGAATGGAAGGGATTTATCCTCAGGCTGATTACAGAGAGTATAAATCCTTTCCATTCCCCACCAGTTAGTTAGTACTGAAGAAGCTTTTTGGATGAGAAGTGAAAACCTTAAAACAAAAAAAAAATCAGAAAGTTCAGTTTCCTTTAAAATAAAAGCACCTTTGGGACAACTTCTTGAGAAGGATTTTCCTTTGCACAGTATTCCAATCCTAGAAGCAGAAAAAAAAACCTTCCAGGCCACAAATGATAAATCCAGATATCGAGCAAGTTCATACAGGAGACAGGAGGCTGCTTAAAAGATTTCTTTCTTTCTTTCTTTCTTTCTTTCTTTAAGCATTACGGTTCTCACATCCTCTTTTCATTATCACCTAAATGCCAAACAACGATAGGTCCAAGCAAAAGTTCATGCCGAGTCAGATGTATTTTTTAAAAAATCCACTAACCTTTTGTTCTGGCTATCCCTTCCCTGCAATTTGAAGGTCATATTTTCCAACTAAGCCCCGTGCTATTCTTTTCATGTTTATATTTGTACTACACACTGATTCTGTAAAAACCAACCTGGAAATCTCTAGAGAGCACACGTCTTGTGAGTTATGCAGCCTTTGCAGCTTGTGCTAACTGTGAAGTCAGAAACAAAAATGGCTTGTCTCCTGGGAGAGAGCTGTGGAAGTTGATTGTAGCACTGGTGATATGCCAAAAAAGCAAAGCTGTCATGAGTCTGTGTCCTATGTGCCACTCCTGAAAACAAAGAGAATGGCTGCAAGAAGGAAGGTTGGAGAAGGGAAGAGATGGTGTGGGGAAAATGCATTAAAATACATCAGCACCCAAAAATGAAAGAATGACTTGCAATTTGGTGTAATGGAAGAGAGTAATTTACCTACCAAGAATAGGGTGTATTACAATTAAATTGCAAGTAATACCCTAAATTACAAGTAAATGTCCACCAGAAAACTTGTCAAAGGTGAAACACAAACTATTTTTGATAATTACATTGTGAGCATCTCCTCCACATTACATTGTTCAGCTGAAATCTTTTGGTTATTTTTAGTAGAGATTCTTAATTTAAATGGGGAATGTTTTTAGGGTAAGGGTTTTAATGGGGTCAATCTATAATTTAATATATTTTTAAACTGCTTTTATATTTTGTATTTGAATGTTTTTAATATGACTGTACACCGCCCTGAGTCCCGCGAGGGAAAAGGGCGGTATATAAATTAGAATAAATAAATAAAAAACTCTGGGGCCAGCCAGAGGTGGTATTTGCCAATTCTCTGAACTACTCAAAATTTCTGCTACCAGTTCTCCAGAATCTGCTGGATTTCATCCCTGGTCTATAGGGAATTTAAGGCTATGAATGAGTTCAGTTTACCTTGTATTTGTCATTACCTTTAATTCTGGAAAAAGAGAAGAAAAATATGTTGCTAGACTCTGGCCACTTTAATGGCAGGAATGTAGAGTTCTGGGGGTTGTAAATAAGGTATTGAATGGGGATTATATTGACTAACCATTTTGTAAACATCAGGATAAAAAACTGTATACAGTATGTCAATACAAACGTACATGCGTACATGTTGGTGGGGTTATATAAATTACAGAAAAATGAGATGATTATGGAGATTGCATTTTAAAAATTAGCCATTATATTTCTTACACAGATTTTTGTGAAAATGAAAAATTACATGGCCTGGCTTTTCAATAATAAATCAATTTTCATTAATGAAAGCATCTTTATATTCTAGTGGTAATTTTCAGAAAGTGGCCCTAGCATTTCCATACCTTTATTCTTGTGGAAATCTCTTTGCAGTTGTTATATTTTTCTGTTTCTCAGAGTGGATTATAAATGCACTTTCTGAAAGCTGATCACAGAGAGAGAGAGAGAAAGAAAGACATTCTTAGAGATTAAATCTGGACATGTTAAAATAGTCCATCCAAACCAGCCTTTGGATGGGTAGACACAGCAACTGCCAAGATCTGCATTTCAGACCCATGTGGTTTGGAGAGTATCAGCTCAATGGAAGGTTGCTCTAAATATTCCCATGAAAAAACTCTTAGCTACAGTCAAACATTTCTGAGGGAATCTCTGTGTGCAGAAATTTTCAGATATCTAGCCTCTAGTTTTATTCTGAGACCAAAGAAATAATCACAGGATAACTGAATGGATTCAGTTTAGTTCAGACACAAGGCAGATGAAGAGGAGGAAGTGTTGAGATGGACCATATGTCACAGATCACAGCTCCCCACAGTTCTAGTTGTGTCTGCTGTCTGGAAATGATTTGCAAGTTCTTAACTTTTGGAGTAATTAATCCCACCCTCTGTATCAGTGAATTTCCCAGCAGCATGCTTTGTAAGATACTTCAAAGGTATCTATAAAGGTCTTTTTTTCGGGGGGGGAAGAGACAACCCCATATTTCCTGTCTTTCCAATTTAGTGTGTAAGTTAAAAAAATATTTTTTCCGCCACCAGCTGATATCTCAAGTATTCTTGTAGCTGTTTCAGATTTGACTATGTTTAGCTGAGATTTCAGTGAATGAGAGAAGGGGAAAAAGTTGCCTGCTTACTAGGGATTAGGCTACAGAGGAAAAACCTGTAAAAGATCACTTGGAAAGCCTCAGTACTTGCCTTATTTCCAGTTCCGTTCTTCTTCCATAGCAGCCCACTGGTTCCTTTTCATGAGATTTTTTTTTTTACTGCATTTCAGAAAGTGCATTGGTTCTCTTCTTGAAATAGGTAACCTTTTAGCTTTTTTGGGCTAAACTCCACTTCTACCTCCATTATTCTGTTATTGCATGACACCCTTCTCTTTAGCCAGTCTTGTCATGTCTTTGGATAATGTTGCATGGGGAACTCAAGGAATTCCTTGTTCAGGGAAAACTCAGCTTCTTAGATGCCAATAGCCTACACTGTCTTTATCCTCAATCAACGCTTGGGTTGCTGGCATGCTAAACCTTGTAATAGCTGACATTAAATCAACGAGCATATTGTGCTGCATTGAAAAGTAAAGTTTGATTTGTTATCCCCAAACACCTGCAATTATATACATTCCTAATATAAGTACAATTGAATAAAATGGGCCTTTGGGGCTACCGAATTTTATACCTATATAGTTACACACTAACTACTTCAGCTGACTGCTACCTGCAGTTCGGCAGTTCAAATCTCACCGGCTCAAAGTTGACTCAGCCTTCCACCCTTCCAAGGTGGGTAAAATGAGGATCCAGATTGTTGGTGGCAACAAACTGACTCTGTAAACCGCTTAGAGAGGGCTGTAAAAGCACTATAAAGTGGTATATAAGTCTAAGTGCAATTGCTATTGCTAATTTACAACACAATCATATTCTTAGAATCAGGGAGTGGCTGCTACTTTATAGTTCTGCCAGATGAATATATCCTTTTAATAATAAGAGATGGCATGCTACATTCAGATAATGAATTGGTTTTACCATCAACTGTAAGCAGTAGTAAAGCAAGAATTGCAATCACTAGTCCATATATCTGTTGGGGACTGTTTCTAGACAGAATAAGCTCTCAGTGGGTCTGACTAATTTTTTAGATATTTATATCACTTTTTTTCATATAGAACTCGAGGTGGTGAATATACTAATATTCTTTCCTCCTATTTTCCCCACCTCAACAATCCTAACCATTGACATTGTTTTCAGTTCTTTGTCTTGCTTGCTCTTTGAGGTCCAATGCAAACAGCCAACGTACTGACAGTAGGTCTTCTTTTAATATCATATTGCTATTGAAAAACCTGATCAAGATTCAAAATTCTTTTCCTATTTTTAATCACACATAGGAACCTTGTTCATCTTGAGGAATTTATTTTTTAAGTTCAATTTTTCAAATAATTCAGATTGTCATACATTTTCTTTAAAAATATTTTTGCTACTTTAATCTAAAAGTAGATAGCTTTGATTTCTGATAAACAAGTGGAATAGATGTAAAGCGTGTTAAGTCTAGACTTATAGAACCGTGGGGAATTTGCTTCTCCAGTTGGCAAAACATAAATTATAGAACACAAACTGGAGGCTATTCTAGTTATCTATTTAACAATCAACAATAGATTTTCCTTAAGTATATGTATGCTATTCCTTTTCTGGGTAAGTAACATAATGCAATGTGGAAAAGGAACAAGAAACAGTAAGCTGAAGAAATTATAGTCATGAGATGAAAGGGGGAAGAGAAATAGTTCAAACTAGTTTATACCAACACCATTTGTTGTTCCCCATTATTTCTTATTTTCTATCTTTGCAAATGCCTTCACTTCCCTCACATCTGTGCACAACTTCAATACATTGTCTGTTCTTTAAGCTTTTCGCCCTTCTGTTTTAGAGGATTTCATTAACATCTAACCATATGTTTCTTTGTCTTCTTCTTTTCGTCAACCCATTCATTCTTCTTTCCTACATTCGTTGTGCTGTTCACTTTTCTTTCACTCTCTTAATACAACCAAGCCACCTCATATTGTATATTTCATATTGATCACTCACTTTTGCATTCAATTCACATTTGTTCAGCATCAGTTTATTCCTGAGTGCCTGTCTTCCGGTTTTACTTCTTAACTACCCATTTTCACTGCCTTGAAGTCACTTCTAAGATTCTTGAACATCACCCATTCTTACTAGCATTTAACCAAGAGAATAGAAGTATGATCTTAGAGCCAGCCATTTTGCTTCTTTCAATAAACATTTATTTTTGCAACATCATTTGCACATCTTAAAATGTCTCCAGTTTATCATCTTCATAAACATTCTAGCAAGGTACACAAATTCATCCACATGCTCTGTTTTTTTCACCATTTATGTATAATTGTTTCCAATCTGGTCTTTTCCAAATGTGTAGGGATAAATACTGTCTCTGTCAGCCCGTGTGGTCTGTTCTATTATTAGTCCAGTTTTTCTTGTATGTTCTAAAAAAATTATTTATCCAATAAAACCTAGGTTTTTTTTTCTCTCCCCTGGTATGCAACCTGCAATTTTGTGGGCTATAATGATTTGCAGATTTGGAAAATGCCATTCATATTCTTGTAGCTGCTAAAGCAATTTCCTATTTGGTAGGTCTTGGAACATTTCAAGATGTTTATAGATCAAAACAGAAAATGAAGCTCCCTCCCTGTGACAAGAAGAGGCTTGGCACAAGATGGGACTAATTTCCTCTGACTGCAAAGATTAAGGATTTTTTTTTTTTGGAACACAAAGAAAATCTTTTTTGACAGATGAACTTTGCTGTGACACTGAGAGGGTGGGCTCTGGTCCCATTCATTTTCTCAGTAGATGTGATTTCCTCACAGTTATTTGTGGCAGGCAAGAACAGCCAAAAGAATGATGCCAATTCTTATTGGGAATTATTTTGATGGCTAGGTCAGTCCAAATTTCTTGGAAGGAAAGCTGCCTCTTTACAAAGGAAAAATATCTCTCCCTGCCAGGGAAAAGAGGAAACATACTTTTTTAGTTAGTCCCTCTCTCCTGCCACTAAGCAATACAATCCTTTCCTCGCTTGCTTGGATCTTCTAGACTTTGATGGCAATTTTCTTTTCCCAAAGTTACTGGTACACTCTTACGGATACATATTTCTTATTAGGGCTATCAGATCTAGGAACAAAAATCCAAATGCTCTAGAGATAACAGCAAAGAAAACTATACAGATTTTAATACCCCAAATTCTCACTCAGTTTGCTCATGAGTAAATTTTACTATAAAGTGAGCATAGTAAGGATTATAATCTAAAAAATAAATTATTAGTCCAGTTCCCTAGGATCTCCAAGTCTTTGTTCCCTCTTTCCTAATTATGATCTGCTTATTTTAAATGGGTTTACCAGATCAGTGTGGGAAATCGTAAATTTAACACTTAATTCACATGAAAATTTGAGAAATATTGTATAAGAATTATAGTAAATGGTTAGTACATCTCATTTGTTAAATGTTGCAGCACATGCTGATTATAAATGGATCATTATAAAAACATTTTATCCTACCTTTATTATTTTTATCAATAATTCAAGGTGGTGAACATGCCTAATATTCCTTCTTCCTTTTACTTTCCTCACTTCCCTTGTGAAATGGGTTAGGCTGAGAAGAGAGCAAATGCCCAAAGTCATTCAGCCGGCTCTCGTGGGACTAGAAATCAAGGTCTCCTGGTTTCTATTTGGGTGCCTTAATCATTAGACTAATCTGGTTTTCATATCCAATTTGTTAGTTCAATTCATCCAAATTGTTAAAGGGACCATTTCTTAGAGAACAATAATTTTATTTAGATTCTGATTTCAAAGTCTTGTTGTTGTTGTTGTTTATTGTTAGGAGACTTCATTCTACTAATAGCAGCCTTTTTGAACCAGGAGGATCATTACTCTAGGGACAAGTTATCTGCGCTGTCACAAAAAGGCTGCCATTGACGGGGGTCTCTCTCTTCACGAAATGGTATCATGATGGGTATGACCTAGCTGTGCCATTGGCTTAGTAAATTATAAAATGCATAGCTAGAATTTGTTGAAAAATTATTTTAGATGGAAGATCTGTCCCTGGATAATTCCATAATTATAAGTTGTATTTCAGCTTAGCATTTGTAATGTTATGTCAACCATAAAGGTTGTACATAGAGAAAGTCTGTTGTAAAGCAACAGATTCCATTGCTAATTAGCTTTCCTTAATGACTTCTTTTGTTTTATCTAAACAAAGGCTATCTCTGTAGGTCTTGAGATACAAAACATGTGCAGAAGCAGGAGTGGAGAAAAATGATGTTGTATGCAAAGGCCATCACATTGAACAATGTTCTTATTTCTGGTGTTGAAATGTTGGCAGACATATTTAAAGCAGGTGACATGTGTGGAACAAATGCTGCCAGTTCTGCATACACAAAAGTAAGGCACCAATAGAATCCAAGGAAGGGAAAAAAACCACCAGGAAACCTTAATACAAAGCAAGTCAACTGAGGCATATAATAACACAAGTTTTGGCTCTCCTCATAACAAGTAGGAGTTAATGGCAGTTTCATTCATCTGAATCCAGCTGCAAACTGCAAGCATCCCCTAGATAGGGGATATTTTACACATACATCCACACATGTACAAAAATGAAATTCAGGGAAGCATAGGCAACCATTGTAAGGGCAAAAGAGTGATAAAACATTGTGATATTGTAAGGCAGACTGCCCTTTATGAAATCATGATGCAACTACAAAAGGATTGAGTTTGTGTTGCGATACCCAGACATACACATTGTCATTTTGGTATAATTTCATTATAGTTTGGCATGGATGCCAATAAAGGGAACTGCATGCATAGAACAATTTTTCTGGAATGAATGTATAGCTATGAAAAATGACACACAAGCACCATGGGTGGCAGCTTTCATGATGACTACCGTCAAAAATTTCTCTACTGGAGAAAAGCAATATAGGAAGCATGTAGATGCTTTCATGTAACAAGCATATTAGAAATGAAGGTAATAGCATGGCTATATTCACACAAAATTGTCATCTACTGCCATCTGGAATGTGTAGCCAAGTTTCAAACTACAATTCCTACAAAAATGTTGGGAGAACAAATTCAGGTTTCCCAGCCCTCTATATATTTGAATCCATACTCATGCTATCGTTTCTCTTCAACGCCCAGTGTACTATTATTATTGTAATACTATTGTACTGTTAGTGTTGTACAATATTTTGAATTTGATTGTTAAGGAATTGTCAAGGCTCTGACTAATGAACCCAAGCAAATCAGAACTCTGAGACGTGTCTCCTTCTAAAAGGTCTTCTTTAATTAGTACATCATACATCACAGCTTCAAAAGAAAACCAAAAATTAAATCTTTCCCGTGGTTACAGTAAAATTAAACTAGGAAATAACCCCATCCCCAAGTGTCATTGGTCACGTTGGCCAACTGGGTTAATTGGCGGGCTCTTCAGGCATTCCTTCCACAATCTTATCGGTTGCCAGTAGAGATGACCTTGGTTTTCATGAGAAAGCGCTTTGTTGTGTCTAGTAATGCATTCCAACCAGGGGTGGATTCTACTTACCTTCGCTACCGGCTTGCAATGGGAGCACGGACATGTGCATGCGCAGAAGCTTCTGCACATGCGCAGAGCGTCCGTGATGACGTCAGTTCAAAGTTGACAGGAATACTTTGAAACACATGGGAGTGCAAAATGTAATTTCTGCCAGTGACTTGTTAAAGCTAGCATACCTTTTTCTGGGATGACCCAGCTTTTGTCACACAATCCTGAAAAGAGAAGCACTTACTTTAATGAGCCTACATTTGCATATTAAAGCATGACTTCTGCAACTTACAGTATATAATGCTATATGGCCAGCTACACTCGTCCATTTTCCTATATGTTGAGAAATAGTGCTGCAAGAGGCAAAGTAAAATTAAGTAAAATTATATATCTGGTCAGTTCTGTTCCCTGGAAGGCATGTTTACCCACAAATATCCAGCTCAATCTCAGTGCTGATGCTGAAATCAAGTTACTTATTTTTATCTTTGATTTTCTCCAAGTTTCTGTTTTGCTTTTCTTTTGAATGCCTGCCATGTTCTTCAAAGGGATGCCCTTAGTCTGAGAATGAATGAATAAAAATATCCTTACCTCCATTAACAGTGCAATTCTGTGCAATTTTCTTTTCAGATCTGATAGGGACCATAGCTTCCAATTCTCAGAATTGCCAGCTTCCGAGCACTAAAAGAAAAGCAACAATAACTGCCCTGACCTGTTGTTGTAAATTCTATAGAGAAAAAGAAATACTATAACTTCATCACTACCAACACCCCAGTGGCAAAGAAAGAAAGAAAGATGAAACTGTTTATATTTCTCCCTCTATGCCCTTAGTCCATATTGAATTTGTTTGCAACAATTTCCTCCAAAACTCCGATTAAGTCTCTTGGGTGGAAGGTTAAAAAAATGTTCACTGAATTAG
Source organism: Sibynophis collaris (assembly GCA_036250565.1). Taxonomy (NCBI): domain Eukaryota; kingdom Metazoa; phylum Chordata; class Lepidosauria; order Squamata; family Sibynophiidae; genus Sibynophis; species Sibynophis collaris. Next base: position 52,836 of record JANHFK010006002.1, read on the forward strand.
GAAAACAAACTTTCTGCAAATTCCTCATAGATACACTCCTTCCCTCCTCCCTTCCTCTATCCCTCAAGTAGTTTTACTAGTTTCAGATAAATTGGCCAAGCTATGAAGCAGAGTCAACCTCATGGGATCATAGAAGTTTAGGGACATTAGAACTTCAATATCCGTGTATGTGTGTGTGTGTGTGTGAATTTCTGCATTTCATTGGCTTTAGGTGGCATCAAACTCCAAAATGACTGGATGGTTTATGGTATCAAACAGGAAGCAAACGAAAGGTATAATACTATATAAATAACCAAGATGGCATCCAACGACTCAGTAGAAAACATGTACAAATCTCATTCAACAAAGAGGCTTCTGCGTTTCAGCTCAAAATTCTATATTTCCAGAGAAAAAGCAGAAGACCATGTTTAGTAAGTTGAAATATATTCCTCTATATTAGTAGATTTTGAATTGATTTTGAAATATACATCTGTGATAAAACCAGCCTTCATTCCTTCCCTGGACAGAACGCATTTGTGAAAAAAGTACAGACTCACACATCTGGAGGGACTGAACTCTACATATTTAATAGTGGAGTCTTGCCTCCTCCTGCCCCTAATGGCTCATCTATATTTTATAGAGCAGCTAAATATGCATTAAGCCTTTCCTTAACATACACAACATGGTATATATTTCTTCTCCAATATTTCATTTATAACCCTTATTGTTAATGGGATTTGGAATATTCTAATCTAGTTGTGATGCCAGAATTTCTCAACCTTGGCAATTTTCAGACGTGTGAATTCCAACTCCCAAAATTCCCCAGCCAATTCCTTTGCTAGCTGGAGAATTCTGAGAGTTGGAGTCCACCACTGGTGGGTTTCTATCGGTTCACCCCAGATCGGGCGAACTGGTAGTGGCGGTGACAGGAAGCTCCGTCCACCCACTTGGACATCATCACAGACGCCCTGTGCATGTGTAGAAGTGCTGTGCACGAGCCAGGCGAGCATGCACACACGCACGGTCCCGGTTCCAAACCGGTAGCGAAGGTAAATGGAACCCACCACTGGATCCACACATCTGAAAGCTGCCAAAGTTGAGAAGCACTGTTTTATACAGTTCTTACTGCAGAACCAGCATGCAATCATTTTCTCTATCCCTTTCACTCTTCACCCAGATAGGGCAAACATATTTGCAGCTGGGAAATGTAAGATTTTCCTCTGTTTCCTCTTCCACAAAAGACCTGCTTCATCAGACTTGTTCTAGGCTAGACAGGAAAAGCTAATTTCTACTGGGTGCCTACACAAGTCTGCAGTTGTGAAGCTTTGCAACACTTTTATTTTAAAACCTGTGCATTTACCTGGTTCATTTTTAAAAGGAAAGGCAGCTGAAATGGACCACATAAACATTCAGTTTTTTAAGCGCAGCACAATACTAAAGGCTCGTGTTTTATTTATAAATGCAAATGATTAAAAAAAAACCTGATGATTTTTCAAATTGCATCTCCTTCTTTACTGTAACCCAATCTACTAACATAGGATGCTGGATGACATTGCAAATTCAATAAACTCAAATATATTCATACGTGAATAAATTCATTTATAAATGCACCTGACGAAGTGAGTTGCTGCTTACAAGAGCTGGTGCATTTTAATAGCGTTTGTTAGTCAGGAAAGGTGCCAACCGGCTTGACATTTTTGCCATTATGGATTCACAATTGCTCTCCTCCTACATTATAAACACAATTGATATTGGATTGTATATTTCTTTTAAGCACACTAGAGCAATTGCTTGTGTGAAGAAAACTATCTCAAAGGGGCCTCAGTGCTAGTTCTGTTTAAGGCAATAAAAGAATCATCTAAAAGTCATGAAACATCTCAGCTTATATTTGGTTAGCTTGAATTTCTTCCCTGAGAGTATTAATTTCTGAGGGAGAATTATTTGTATGGGTGGGGTAGTAGCAACTATGGGGTATGTTCCAAAAAGTCAAGATGGCATCCATAACCCTATGACCAAAAACTCTGCTCCTTTTTCGTATCATTGGAAACATAGCGAGTAAAATACAGGCAGGGCTGCAGGTAGCAAGGCAAGAATTTGTAGTAGTTTCATAAACGGGCAGGACCAAATTCTTCTTTTTGTCAACTTTCTGGATAATAACAGTTTGGATGTCTGTCAAAAGGGGAAAAGAAGGAACAGGGCTTTTCCACCTCTGTGTTTTTTAGGCAACCATGCTATCATATAGGTAGTCTTGAATTTAAACCAGTTGCTAAGTACCTGTTCAAAGTTATGGGAGACTCTAAAAATGAACTTGGGACCCGTTTTCAAAATCCCAATATCTCGCCTCCTCTCACCCATCACATAAGTCCATTTTTGCTATTTGGCAACCAGCTCACATTTACGGCCATTTGCAGCACCTTGCTGTCACATAACTATGATTTACAATGTTTTTGCT
>JANHFK010006002.1:55366-65733 GCA_036250565.1 Sibynophis collaris
TTTTACAGCCCTCTCTAAGCGGTTTACAAATGTCAGCATATTGCCCCCAACAATCTGGGTCCTCATTTTACCCACCTGGGAAGGGTGGAAGGCTGAGTCAACCTGGAGCTGGTGAGATTCGATCTGCTGAACTGCAGCTAGCAATCAGCTGAAGTAGCCTGCAGTACTGCATTCTAACCACTGCACCACCTCGGCTCTTAGAAACTTTCCTGGAAATTAGGGAAAGCTTATGAAATTCTGCTTCCACACTATTAAAAAAAAGGAGTAGCAGGTTTTTCCATGGTTGTTTCTAACATGTTAGCTTTCCTACTGTCAAGTTGTCTTCTCCAAAGTACCATCCAATAAAAGTGTGTCCAGTCTCACAGTCTGATCCAGGTTCTGTCAATAAAGCTGCTTTCAGGTGGAGGGGAGGAGGGGGGAAGAGGAAGATTGTTTCTCTTTAGCACTCAACCACAAGAAAGACAATAGATGGCTTTGGCATTAAGGTCTGTGTGCCTTTGATACAAATTAAAGCTGTTCTCAGCAAAGGTCAATTCCCTTTAAGTATAACTTGGCAGGTACTTTGCAGGCATTTGATGCAACACCTACAAGGACTAAAGGACACGAAGTTAGAACTTGGATAATTAAGCCTTCAAGGAGTTTCTTGCTCTTCTCAGGTAGAAAAGCAACACCTGCCTTGTGTCTCCAATAATTTCAAGGCCAGATAGATCTATATTTTATATTCATTGCTACAACTTTACAAATCAAGATTGCCATGGGATGTAATAAAGAACTAGTTTAATAAAGTACATTATTCTGTTTTACATGAATTGTGAACAGAATCCATTTAGATAATAGCATTGCTTCAGGATTATTATAATTATATTAAGTGAAGAAGACCAGGTTTTAAGATTTTGGTTTTTTAGCTATCATCACTCCTAGGCAATGAATAAAGGGCACATCACAATGTTCTTGTATTATTACATTCTGTTATATATGTCTCTGAATGCTATTTAGGAAATAAAAATGCACTTTTCTCAAAAAGAATGCTCTCTGGGTTTATTTAGATCAAGTACATTTAGTATTTCTCCATAAGTGCTCACTTTTTTCAATAGTGGTTTTCAGATTGCTGGCCAAGTATTGTTAATAAGCAATTTCTAGTTTCCTGAGTTCTTTCTTTATGATTATTTTTTAAACTAAACTTTTGATTGGGCAGGCCATCAAACAAGCACTGTTTCCAACAGGGAAATGTCCTTGATAAGCATTCCAGAAATGCTCAGAGCTATGTTGGCATTCTTGAATAGCTGTTTTGGAGGCTTTGTATTTTGGTTGGCATTTTGCTAACACTAGGGCTGAAGGATTTATTTTGTTTTTGAAAAACAACAATAGGAACGAAACCTGTTGAAAAAAAAGTTGAAAAGAGGAGAACTTGGTACTTCCTATTTATGGAATTATTATGAATTTTTGCCTTGCGACCTGCCACCCTGCCTATTTTTACTTGCACTGTGCATCCAATGCACTTAAAAAAGGAGCAGAGTTTTGTTCAGATGGTTGTGGACACCATCTTGACTTTTTGGCCAACACTCCACAGATGCCCCTATCCCACAAATATAAATAATACAAGGAGCATTAGATTTGTCTCTTTAAGCTTCTGAAAGGGGGGACTTAAATCTAAACAAACAAACAAACAAACAAACATTATTTTAACTCGCTGAAAGCTGAAATTCTGCACAGAAGTACTTTAAGATAATGTAAATGTGATACCATGATTTAGATAGCAGAGGCATGGTATGAAATTTAATATATACAGTAGATGTGCAGGCCATCAAGAATTATGTATTCAGGGCACAAGATAGCAGTCAAGGGCACTGTCCAGTTGGCAACTGGAGGCAACTAGATCAGCATTCTGTCAACCAACTTCAGCGAGTTACACATACAGGACAGAAAAATAAACTGAAGTTCAAAGAGAATTGTTCTCATTTAGACATGGTCGGAACCATTTTGGAATAGCTCTGGTATGTATCCTTCAAATTATGCAGGATCTTGCAATGTGAGAAGGATCCATGTGAGTGGCTGCCAAAGAGTAACAAACCATTATATATTATACATGCACAGTGAGCTGTTTTGGGCTGATTGTGAATGCTCAGAATTTTCCTCCTTCCTCTACTACACCCTGTCTTGTTTTTAATTGTTGTTCTGTCACTGATATTAAAATGTGGCTGCTTATGGCCAGACTGGTTTGTCGTGGATTATAGATTCCTTTAGGGTGGACATTAATGCCAGCCCTGAACATTCCTATTTTAAGCAGATTTGGATAATAAGATATATACATTTAGTAATAAATTTTAAAAAATTAAAAATGGCGGAGGGAACACTGTAAAGCAAAGGAGTAAAAATGGAAGAGAGTTGTTTGTCTGCTTTAGAAAGCCAGTTGGGTTTGGCGGTAAAGGCACCAGGTTAGAAACCCGGAAACTTTGAGTTCTAGGCCTGCCTTAGGCATGAAAGCCAGCTGGGTGATTTTGGTCCAGGCATTCTCTCTCAATCCACATCATATTTGGGCAACAAGCCAATCAGTCAATACATGTCAAAACCATCAAATCAACACTTGATTGATTTTTAAAAAAGAGAGAAAGGTAAGTGGTTCCCATTTATGTGGGAAAACACTAGGAAGAAAAAAATAAGTTGGTTTGCTTTATCCACTTCTGTCAATCTGAATGATCAGTTGTTTTCTAAACCAGTTTTCTTAGTTTCAAGCCAACTAGCACTATCAAATTCTGTAACTGGAGAGCACAGAATAGGTTTGGGAGATTCGTGTATGCAAAGAATTTGCTCTAATGCTGAGTTATAAACATAAAGAATCAGAAGTTCTATTTAGTGTATGCTATATTGAATAGAAAATTTGGAAAGCGTTAGCTTCTCCTGAAGGTAAATGTAGGCCATAAGATGCTATATATTAAATGAGATTTTATAAAATATGTACTTATTTATTAAGCTGAAAATCCAGACAGGTTAAACAAATGTTTACAATATAATACAATAAGCATTTCCAAGATTTAATAAAAATGATTGTCAGTCATTGTGCTTCACAAAAGATTTCTTTTTAATGAATAAATAATTTGATGAAATAAAAAATATTTACAATATAAACAAACGGGAAAAGCTTTGGATATAGTAATCTGATCCTCCTGTATTTTTTCCATTTTCTTAATGGATGTATATCAAATCACTTCTTCTGAAACAATACAAGTTGGACAGAAAATTGAAGTCAGCAAGATTAATGTGGTCTGTGGGCGTAGCTTTCAGTTCAATTCAAACTACGCGTGCTTTGTTTATTAGGAGCAAATACAATACAAATGTAACTAAAATACAGTATCAAAATGCTAGGCAGCATTCTCCACAGAACAAAAAATGTACACTAGTCTTTAACAATAACAAGGATCACTGGCAACAAAAAAAATAGTACAACAGAAAGGTACAAACATTGTCATTAAGAATAGAATTGTGCTCTTGGATTGATCAGATGACTAGGCAGGTATAGTAGGCTCTTCAATGGGTTTGCATGATTGTGGTGTCCGGTCCCAGAGTGTGTTGGTGTGAGACTGTGGGACTGTGACTCAAGCAACAGCCATACTGTAGGAAATGGGCAGTGCAAGCATTTTTGGAAAGACTCTCTTGGGCTCTTAAAAAGAGCCAATACAAAGCAATTAAAGTGTAACACTGAGAAGTTCTCATCTCATACACACAGATATCATGAAGCAACTCGCTTGGACTGTGCTAGTGAAACATTTTGCCTCCCCCAACATTACTTGCAGTATCAGCCAGAATTCAAGTACTCCAAAGCAACTTCATAGCAGAATTTATATTGATCCTGAAGAGTCAAAACAAGAAAAGAGAGGAAGTTAGTTGTACGAAGGAGTTAAAGAAAATCAAGTTGTATAATGAATTAATTACAAATATTTAATGACAAAGTTTTCTGTGTAGATTTCTTTTGAATCTATTAGACAGGGCTACTGTGACCAATCTGGAAAACATGTGTGCATTGGTTATAAGATGATAGAGATATACAATGTAGTCTGCCATAAGTGGAATATTTAGATTAAAAAGATGTGCCTTGCAAGAAATGAAAGAAAATAACAAATACAGCATAACCTAAATACTTTATTTCACTATATAAAGAGACTTTTTAGTAAACTGTCAAATAATGGCAGTGGAATTTCTTTATGACTAATGGACAGACACAACTTCTTCTTATAGTAATGATGAACAAAATAGACTGGATCCTGACATAGTTAATTGTCGTGTAAGCTTGTGCATACTTGCACATACATAAAAAACCAATGGCCTTTCAGCCTTTCTACATTTCAAATAGTTTCACAAAGTACAACACAAGGAAATAATTGCTCCTGGCCCTTTGTTTCTGAACTCTTTTAATCTTTCTGCAAGATAGAAGAACCATAATTAAATGCAATACACTAAATGTCAAACTGAAATTCACAGTCTTGATAAATATTAGGAGATTAAGCTATTTATAAAATATATAATTTGAAAATCTGACACTTCATTTTACATGACTATTATTTCTGCCATACAAAGTCTGTTCTCCTTTTGGATAGCCCTGCCAGAAAAGAAAATTAATAAGGGTGTTCTGTTTAAAGTTGTTACATTTGCACAAAAAGTCTAACACACCTTGAACAAGACTCAAGAAGTAGCATAAAAATACTTTTATAAGTCAAGTGATTTCATTATCCCCTTTAGGAAACAACAGGTTTGCTTTTATGAACAGTACTCCACATAAATCACAAAAATGTCACTATGCTTTATGAGAACAGGAATAATTTTCTACTTAGTAGTACAGTTTAAAGAACTCCTACCAGAAGGTCCACCATATTCGGCTTATTATTCCTCAGAGTCTTCACAGCATGGAATACATCAACGGCCCTCTGGTGTTGTAGCATTTCACAAACAATACTGATTGCACAAAATGTCCCACTGCGGCCACCACCATTTCTGTAAGAAAAACAGCAAAATGATTTGATTATTTTTTAGATTTTGTTATTACAGTACCTAAGGATTTCTTTCACCTCCTAAAATAAGCTTATTTTATTTCATTATATACAACCAATAAGTTTTCATGTTGTCTAAATAGTCCATCCACAGACTGAATTTGCTGTACAATAATAGGCTAAGCAGAATAAATATTTATTGCTTGTGAGGTGTCTAGATATAGCCTTTGGGATTTTACAATTCTCATCTTCCCAGCTTTTAGGATTAAACACAAAATTACTTTATCCACTCTTGTTAGGCTAAGTTAAAAATTATATTAGGAATTGTTTTAACAATACAACTTGAGTTGAACCAATGCATTGATGATGTAAAGATATGTAATGTGTTTGATTTGTATTCTACCTGTCATTTAAGAACTAAAAACAATATATACAATACTCCCCCTTCCTATTTTTCTATACCAAACAACCCTTTCAAGTGTTCTGGATTGAGATAGATTGATTGGCCTAAAGTCTCCAACTGATTTTCCATGGGCAAGAATGGATTAGCATCTTTGTCTTTACACTGCCAAAATGCCTCATAACAATTAATGATTAACTTTATATAACAGTTAACAGTTTGGTTTTGGTCTATTGGAATATATAAAATTGACAACTGTGGCTTATTCAAAAAACCATATTAAAATAAATCAGGGTTTACTTCAATCTTGAATGTCTGTGTCGATATTGAAATCTGCAATATTTCATCCATTTGCAACTGAGGATTTTTGAGAGTTCCCCATTTTTATTACATTATTTATTAAATTATTAAATTATATTAAATTAATCAGAAATAATTATTTCAGAAAAATACCCCATTTTCTAAACTAAGTGAAACTATTATGATTATTTGATCAGACCTGGCCAAGACAACACCTGCCTTAGACATCCAGATTATTGAAACACTCTCTTACATGAAGCTATCTTACGGCTTTTAAGGGACCTTCATATACTGTTGAGGAAATGACAGGGAGCTTGAGATCAGTTCACTACAGCAATTGTGAATGGTATCAATTTGTTTTTATACACACTTTAAATGACCAATGACATTTAAAAGTTTACGATCTTTACATGATATCTTTAAACTTCTTTCTCCCATTCAAGATCTGATGGAAAAACATATTTCTATGATCAAACTGTGAGGGGGCTAGAAGAAACGACTTACAACTATTTGCAACAAATGCCAAAAAATAATACAAAAGATTCTTTCAATATATAAGGAACAAGAAGAAAGTCAATAAAATGATAGGAAGAGATGGCAAGAAGATGACGGGTGCAGGGAGAAAGGGGAACTGCTTAATTCTTCTTTGCATCTGTTTTCACACAAGAGAAAAACGAACAACACAACTTATCAAAAGCAGGACTGTGGGAGACAGAATAGAAATGCAGATCAAAATAGATAAGAAATTGGTAAAAGAACACCTATCCATTTTAGACAAGTTCAAATCACCAGGAGCAGCCGATTTATATCCCAGGCTACTGAAGGAACTGACAGATGTGATCTTGAAATTACTGAACAGAATCTTTCAGAGCTCCTGGAGCCTGGGGGAACTATCAGATTGGTCTATAGTTTCCTGGATCTACTTCTTGAAAAAGAGCTGATGTGATTCCAAGCTTCAAGGAGGGAGAAAAAAGTAGATCCAGGAAACTAAAGACCAATCAGCTTCATATCAATACCTGGAAAAACCCTGGAAAAGATAATCAAGCAGTGGATTTATGAGCACCTAGAAATGAACAAGGTGGATCACTTGAAGCCAACATGGGTTTGTTAAAAACAGATCATATTAGACAAACCTTATTGTTTAGGTGTCTCTTAATGTAAGAATTTTTGATTTTGGTGATTGCACAGTTTTTTCTCCTTCTGTTGCTAATGTACCTAAAAAGGTTTTAGATACATTAGCAGCAAATGGAGCAAAGAGTGTGCAGAAGTTGTCTGACCGACTGCATTCAGCATGTAGTCCTCAATGTACTCCATCTACATGGAGGTAAGCATACAATGGGGTGCAGGGGTGAAATCCAGCAGGTTCTGGAGAATCGGTAGTGGAAATTTTGAGTAGTTTGGAGAACCGGCAAACACCATCTCTGGCTGGCCTCAGAGTGGGGTGGGAATGGAGATTTTGCAGTATCCTTCCCCTGCCATGCCCACCAAGCCACATCCACCAAGCCAAGTCCATAGAACCGGTAGTAAAAAAAATTCTATTTCACCACTGGTGGGGTGCCTCAAGGTTCTTTCTTGAGCCCAATGCTCATCAACATCTTCATAAGTTATCTAGATGAGAGATAGACAGGGGACTTAAAATATTTGAGGTCAACAAGAAGCTAGGGGGAATTGCCAACACTTTGGAAGATAGACTCAAAATTTAGAAGGACCTTGATAACTTGAACATTGGGCCCTATATCTGTATCCTTAGTTACATATTGATATCTATTTTAAAATTGAACAGCACTCCCTCACCAGAGAGGGAGAGATATGACAGCAACTATCTCCTGTTTACAATGCAGTCCTTTCAACAGTCCCAAGAAGGTTCCACAGTCCACACCTATTTACACTCTAATTCAGATGATTCTGAGGATACAATAAACCACCAAGTGGCTTCAACAACTCTCTGAGAGAGGCCAATCTTCAGAGTGCTAATGACCCAATAACTGCAAAGGATATAAATCTTTCCATTCCCCACCAGTTTTATATATATACTAATAATTTATACTATATATTCAATTGGAGAAACTAAATATCAGAACCCAAAGCAGTTTATTGCAAAAATATGTTGCATGAGTTTAGATGCATGATTAAATTCAGCATTTATAATGCTTTATCTTTGGTTATTTTTAGTTTTCTAGAGATTCGTTCCTGTTCTAGAAACCCTGTTATTTCTGCAGCTATTCTAATCAGCATCTTTTAGACGGCACTTCATTGAAAATAATAAACCTTAATAATTACCAGAGTGCAGACTAGTTAGCTCGAAACTCTTTAAAGACAGCATTCACAAATGGTTGATTTTCAAAGGAACTACAATATGGCACATCTGTCACATCCAGACAGCATGAAAAGAATGCTCCCTGCTGCCAAAATACTGGATAATATTGTGCCATTCTTTCAGCATCTAATTAAACTAAAGTCATTTAAAAATGTTGGAGGTTTTTTCCCCCCTTCCTATGCTACCTCAAAGTGCCATGCACGTGTGCACACATACGAGAGGTAGTACAACCATTTAATATCATGAGTAATCAAGAGAGATAATATCAATTTGCATTTGAAAAAGACCTCCCATATGTGCATCTCAAAGCATTAATGAGCTAAACCTCCCAAAATAAAATATTATAATTTTTATTCAACAGGTGAGAAAACTAGAAAACAGTGTGATAAATCTACTGGACCATGATCAGCTGAAAAGAGGGGTAACTAACAAAAACTAGATAATAGCTAATTTTTAATTTTTAAAAGAACCTTATATTTCAGTCAGAAAGACTATAGTCTGACTGTAAGTATATGAATGTGACAAAGGGAAAGATGGAGAAACACAAAGAAAGTGAAGAAATACATAAATTAACATATCATGCTAAGCCACGGTTGACCACCATTTATTGAATAATCCTAAATTGGTTAGGTTCTCACAATGATTACCCTAAAAAATCAAATGGGTGGATTAACATACAAAAAAAATAGCATTTAATCTGATTTATTTTCTAACACTAAGGTTAGAAAGAAATAAGGAAGGTTATAAAGAAGAGAGGTTGAAATACTACAATTTAACCATAGTCTGCTTGTCATGGAAAATGGTTTTGTAAGTGGTGGTCCAAACTACACAATATATCAATACATAATTTCCCATTATGTGTCTATTTTTTTTGTACCCAGGCATTTTTTTTGGTTAGGCTCCATTCCTGGTGACTGCACAGGCAAACAAAAGTATTCTCTATCTTGACCTATGCTTAGCAACAACCATAATTCTTCCAAGGAAATTCTTTTAATCTTGGCCCCATCTAGCTGGCTGGAGTCACTGAAGCAGTGGGCATGAGCTTAAATGGACTCCAGAGGATGGTAAAGGACAGGAGGGCCTGGAGGAACATTGTCCATGGGGTTGCAATGGGTTGGACACGACTTCGCGACTAACAACAATCCCTCTTATTTATTATTGCTTCTTCATCTTTCAGCTGGCCAAATGTAGTCATTTTTTCTAGTCCTTCGTCCACTTCTATCACATCCCAAAACAGATGAATTTCTCCTTGCCCAAAAGATCATTTTAACTTTAAGAGTTCTGAATTTTGTTGTCACAGAAATGTCCGTATCCTGTGTTGTCTATTTGTCACAGCCTTTCTCCTTAAAATTGATCTCCTTTTTTATTCCTCTAACATACTTTCCTCCTTTATTCTTAAGCCGAAGAAAAACCAAATTATCTATCACCTTCACTCATCTACAGCTAAACAATCTTGTTTGCATCTGGCTGTTAATTGTCTGATGTCTATTTAGTGCTACCAAATGACACTGCAAGAACAAAAACTGATATTTTTTCCCACCTGAAATTCCAATCCAATATTACCAGCTATGGAAAAAGTGATGTTCTATCATCATACAGAACATTGATTCTATGATGCTCATATGCTTCAGGTTATTCATTCAGTACAGTATTTCTCCCCACTTATTTTTCACCAAGAATTACCAACCTATTGCTTGCCTGACCACTAGATGGTAGCAAAGAGTTACAGCTTTTGGTTCATCTTGGTTGCTATCTACCATAATCTTTCTATCTTCCTTTAATATCATTTGTGTCTATTAGATCTCCTCCCTGATTACTTCTGAGCGTTTCTAATTCTACTGTAAGTTTTTCTATTATTTTTTTGAACAGAAAACATTTCATTTTTAAAATTGTTTTTCTCTTTTTGTTGACGTTCTCAAATAAGGTATTTTTCTTTGTCCTTTCTTACTAGACCTAGAAGTCCCTATTAATACCCTGAAAGCTCTTCGGATCGTCTACTCTTGACATTTTTAGATTATTTTTACTTCATTTTCACAATGTCTCATTTCTTTGTACAGCTCCTTAGACTCTCTAGTGCATAATTGATTCATCGTCTGAATCTGTTCCTTACATTGATCTTATATTCTTACTGCATAATGCCTAGATCAAATCTTGTTAACCCAATCAGTTTCATTCTCTTAGGTTTAGCCTATATATTTGACATAAATCATGGTCTCTTCCACCAGGCTCAATAGATTGCACTTCTAATTCTTCCATTTCCTATTATGTTGTCAGTTTGATTGCAGTGTTGTGCAGACCTACGCCTCTTCCGCCGGGCTTTGAAAACCCATCTATTTCGATCGGCAGGCCTTGGATAACACCACAGGAA
>JANHFK010006003.1:17470-38339 GCA_036250565.1 Sibynophis collaris
GGGGGTGCGTACACGGGTGCATGCAGGGGGCTGCGCTCACATTGCATTTTGGGGGGGTTCAAGCACACTTTGGGTACTTGGTCCGGAAAAGGTTAGCCATCACTGCACTAAGGGTTAAAGAGGAGGAGGATGTGCCAACTGAGAATTCCCCTAGAAAATAGTGATACAAGTGAGAATTACCAACAGTGATATTACAATGAGACAAGAATCCCAGACCCAAAGGCCAGTTGAAACAATCCTCTGAGAATCCCAGCTTCCCAACTTGTCATTCGAAAGGTCAATGCAGGAAATGTATGCTGTAACTATGAAACCAAGAGTTCTCTATTACACTGTGGAACATGTGTGTATTTAAGAATCTAGTGCACACAATTTAAAAATGTAGACTCTGGGAACAAAGCAAAACTGTATTGGTTATTTCAATAAATATAGGTAAGGAAAAACGCAGGGATTCTCTAGAAAAAATATCTTTTTAACAGAAGGACACAGCCAATATGTTCTAGCATGAACATTTGTTCTTATTGAACAGAAAACAAGCTATGAACATTACAGCTCTTTTAAAGAAAGAGAAATGACCAACTATGAGAAAAGGGAAGAAAAAAACCGGAGAAGTTTTAGAAATAGCAGAGTGCACATAGTCTAAACGAGGGTACCTCAAACTCTTTAGCTCATTGATCCATCCCTTCATGAAGCTTCAGACTGTTCAAATATTTATAATCTGAAAGTAATTGAATGAATGCTACTTTAATAGCTAAATTGTTACTTGAATAGTTTTATTACTAGCGTACTTAACTACGAATAACAACATCGACCCTCTATGGTCCATATTGATCATCTTGGGGAATCCTACAACTAATCCGTTATACAAGACATACAATTCTATATTTACTATTTTACGAGTAAACTTTAGAGAATACTTCATAAAATTTATTCTAGGAGATAAGCATGGCGAAATCCTCAGGTAAACTAACGATAATGCGGAAAAAAAGACACCATGGATTTTTTGTAAAAATAAAAAAACCTAGGCTGGTTTTTTTTTTAAAGTTAATCTACCACATGATTGTAACTATTAAAAAAATACAATCGTCCTCTTACCCATAGCCCGCAAAACCTATTAAAAGCCACGCGGGTGCTTAAAGAGGCCAAGTTTCCACACAGCAACATGGCTCGACTGGGGGCCGCCATCTTGAGCGGGCCACAAAAACCGTTGCGCATGCGCCATTGCGCTTCATTCCCCCCCCCTCAAGGTCACCTTGAGAAAACCTGAGGCATTTTCTCCCGCCCTGATTTCAAGGACAGGTCATTTTACTTAGTTATTATCTCCAGTTCACTCCAAGAGAAGCGATCACACATGTATTGCAAACAAGCCTCACCATCAATTTTTAAAAAGATTTCTATTTTTTGGCTTCGATATCTTTTGTCACGGTTGATTCGCGCCAATTGCCCTTCCCTCTCCTACAATTGCCAATCCCCCTCCCCCCCATCCACCGGAAGCCATCGAAGGCAACGGCGCTGGGTACCTTACTGCGCATGAGCAGAATTGTTTAACTCTCGGGAGGAGGCTCGGCGTTCAAGCGTCCAAACTACGCGCATGCCCAGTTCCGGAGGCCATCTCGCTGTCTGGTTCCCAGCCTCCACGGCGGAGAGAACCCGTGGCCGCGCGCGTGCACGCAACTCTTTACGACGGCAAGCCTGGCACCCGCGTGCGCATGCGCGTTCCTGATTTCCTAACTGCGTCACGAGCTTAATCCAGGTAATTTTTTCATTTTCAGCAGACCGTTGAACTGCTTTTCAAAATTGAATTCGAACGGTGTGCGTCGATATAAATTTTATCCCGTATTTAGGAAAAACGGAGGCCCAGTTGGGCGGGGCGGCCGGCCAAGGCTTTGTTCTTTGGACGCCGCGCACGACGGTGGGAGGAGGCGTTGAGCGGAGGGAGTGCCGCCGTATAAAAGCCTCCGCGCGCGCTCCCTTCGGCCATTCTGGGGTCTGTTTAAAGGTGAGTACTGTGTTTCTGGCAACGTTGTTATGGGAGCGGCTTGGGAGGGGGACAAAGGGGCATTACGGTCTGATAATTTTATTTCCTCTTCTCCTTCCCCCCCCTCCAAATATAGCGTTATTGACATTTGCAAATCCTATTTCTTTCCTTGAAACTTGAACCTTCAAAGAAAGCCCTTAAACTCAACTTCTCCTTAACCAAAAAAATAAAAAATCCCAAGCCACTCCAAAATGAGCCGTCAAAACGTTAAATTGCCATTATCCGATAAATTATTTCCTCTCTTCTGGTTCTTTTAACCCGATAGAAACGTAGATTTACGAAAGGGCAATTCGTAGCCAAATGCTATATTTTTATCTGCTTTTAACGTTAAATTTTTTGAAATTTAATTGTAATTAATTTCTTCCATTTTATAGGTTTCCTTTGATCTTGAGACAACGTTGAACATCGTGAAACAAAGAAAAATTGCCCCACAGTTGAGCCTCTGAGACGACACAAAAAAGCCATCTACATTTCTGATCGTCTGTATTGGGAAGCTGTTAAAATTCTTTATGATCTGAAGGAGAACAACTGCCACTAAAAACATAAAACCAAAATTAATATTTAGCAACAACTTTCCCTGATGTTTTTTTTTATCAAGCAACTTTTTATTGCAAAAAGTTGCTTTATTTTTTTTTAAAATGAGCAAAACCAAATTCATTTTTTTTCCTTAAAAACACAGCTTAATCCAAAAAAGCTAAACCTTGAGGCGCTGTCGACGAGAAAATTAATTGGATAGTAAGTGTCGCATTTTCAACCAACTGACCAAAAAAATTCATCCGTGTCGAAGTGAGCTAATGGCACGAAGAAAAGACCAAAAAAAAAAATTGTGGGAAAGTGGGTTTTGTTTGAGGTGTTAACCCTTAAGACGCAGGCATTTTGCCACCAAAAATGTATATATAAGGAGAACGATGGTCTCTTAGAAAATCCATTGTCTCCAGGACTGTCAAGGGTTAATGAGCTCCCACATAACAGATGGTGGTGACTGAACTATAAAGTGCTGCTTCTTTGTGTGGGAGACAAGAAGTGCTTGAATTAAATAAGCAATCTGTACATAAAGATTGCAGGGCAAGAGTTGGGACAAAGAGAGCAATAACTAGTAGCCAGTTCGAGTCATTTTTTTTAGGATGAGTTTATGTGTCGGCACCTATATTTCTAAGGATGTCTGTTAAGGGGTTGGTGTTATTTTTAAACGAAGGTTTTCTAATGTATATGTAGGCTTGTAATATGAAAAAGCAATCTAGAAATAAAGATTGCAAAATGAGTTTGGAAAATCACTTTAAACTTGATATTTTTTTAAAAAGGACTAATAGAAAAAATAGAAACCAATTGGATTCAAATGAGATCTTAATTTGCTTTTAAAATGTTTTCATCTCTTTTTCTCACTCCCCTGGCTGCAGTACGGCAGTGTTTACTTTTAATCTTTCTGTCCCTGACCAGCAGCATTACGATTTTCCTTTACAGGATGTTTCCATTTTTATTTCGTCTACCTCATCTACTGAAAAAACAGGAGGGGGCAGGAGGTACTGACCTTACAATGGTGAATAATGAGACGTTCTTTGAGTCTCCGGCACTCACCAAACAAGGGCTCCCCTTTTTTGAACTGTGTTAAATAGGTTCTAGTTGGTAGAACTGATATAAAATGATAGAATTTGTGCATGTGATGGGGTTGTATTGCTATATAGTTTCCTCTCAATAGATTCTGAAGGCTCTTGCTTTTATTTCCTTAATCGCCTATGCTTCTAAAATGGCGGCGCCTTCTCTCCTATACAAGAACCCACGAGGCTTTCAAGAGCTGATGTAAGCAGCTTGTAGCTAGCTCCTCCCCTTCACTTATGTTTGGAGCCCTGAGCAAGCAGCTGGGGGAGGGCAGAACTGGCTAACCGTTTTGTCACTTTTCCAAAATGATTTAACAAACTTCCGCTACTGCTTCATCTTTGGGAAATCTCTAGGTACAGCTTGCTAGAAGTGCAAAGTATTATCATAAATCCACTGAGTTATTTTTTTTTTAAAGGTTTCAACATCACATGAGAACTTGGGGTTTTTGTGATACCTACATGTTTGTGATACTTGTTTTGGGACAAATTTATTAAGTGGCTGTATTTGTGATAGACCGACAACCTTTTTTGTGTCTTCTTTTCCCCTTTCCACTTTTTCATCTTGAGATCTCTGAAATGGGATATGGGTCAGGGAAGCATGTTTTCTAGTTTTGTCAGATTTAACTGTTAAGGAAAATGAAATGCTACCACTGGATCCCAAATATTTAGTGTCATTGACACTTGCTGGAATTACAAAAAAAAGGGAGGGGTGTTGTATTTTCATTTTCTTTGGCCATATGTACACAAAGGAAATGGGGTGGGGAAGTCTTGTATTAATTTGCCACATTCCACCGTTCCTGTACAATGTACTAGGAAAGAAGTGCTCATTAGGAAAAAATGGGAATCCAGCTACTTGTATTACCTCACCAAAGGGAGGGGAACAGCCACAATTCCACCTGGTAAGCAAAATCTTTATGGTATTAATTACATTTCACAACCTTCATTTCTGTTCCAGACCACTTTGGTTTTTATTCATTTATTTTTGCTGCTGTTCTCTTCCATGTCAACACCACGAAGTGACTCCTGATGCATGCAGGCTGTAATGGGTTTTAAATGTTTTCCAATCTATTGAGGCTGCTCAAATTATTCCCTCCCAGCTTGGTTAATTCCGTAAAAGTTTCTTAAATGGGTCTGCATGAGCATCAGATAGCATTTAAGAAATGCTGCCTTTGTGATTTTTCCTCATTTAAGTAATTATTATTTAATACTGCGGGGAAACATTTCACAAAGCTGAAATTTATGCCTCCGGTGGTAGCATTTCATATGGAAACATCCCCCTCCCCCCTTTTAAAATGGTGACACTGTTCTGGCTATAAAATCTGATAATTGGTGCACCTCATGATATTTCAAGGTGCTCTGCAATACAAAGTCACTTTAATGGGAGGGGAATAGGTAAGCTGCTGCATAAGGAAGGCTTGAGTGTAAACTTGGCAGAAAATAATAGTTCTCAAGTGTTTTTAATAAAATTCATGTGTGTATTCAAAACACTTGATTATGAAGTTCTTGTCAGACTAGAACAGCATACAACCGAACAATGTAAACTAGAGCAAATAGGGTAAAGATTAATACTACTGTCATATATAGTCTTGAGGGCTAACAGATAACAATGTTTGCATTGTGAAATAGGCTATTCTGAAGTTAAGATTCAGTTTTTATAGAATTATTGGTTTGAATAACGGCACAGCACCTTGCCAGGAAATTAAAAGATACATAGGGAAATGCAAAGCTCCCCCCCCCATCATTATTTAGAGGATTCCCTTATATGAATAAGAAACAATGCTTTTAGAATCTTGGTTTGTTTAGGATTCTTAAATGTTAATTCTGGAAGGTCAAGCTGTAGTTTCATCAGAATTGTGCTGCCACAGATTTCAGTCTTAACTACTATTGTGGCTTAGCTCCTGTATTAGATATTGAGCTACATTATTATGTCAGTTAGATGAGGCAATGACATGTCATAACACTGAACTACCTGGGTAAAGTTCCTTCTGTGATGTAAAAACATGTGGAAAGCCAGCCCTGTTTGCTTACTCTTTTTAGCTAAGATAAAGTTGGTCTTTTTTAAACATCTACTGAAGGAAATTGAGACTGAACTAGAACTTGAGCATAAATTTGATAATTGTTCAACATGGCAACATATTCCCCTACTTATGAGCACTAAGTAAATGGAGAGATATCTCTTAGGAAAAAATACTCATTTTATATGGACAAAGAATATAACCTTCACTCCTGAACATACTTACTGGAAATTTCACGGGCTAATTTCCATGTAAGTATAATTTGGCTGGAAACTGAACCCTAAATGAATCCACTTAAAAGGGCTTCAAATGTATGTCCAATTTAATGGGGAATTCGTGGTGTTCAGTAGCATAAGAATATTGCCACTTTCCTCCATAAACTGATCCTTAAAAGGATATGCTTCTAAGTATGCCTGAAGATGTATTTTAAACATCATTACTGATTTCAAAGACTACTGTAATAAGGCTCAAGTGGCTCATCTAGCCTTTTAACACAATATTCTTAAGACTGTTTTGATACAAGCTCAGCTTTATGGTTGTAAATGAAAACTGGTCAATCCAGAAATTCTGACTTCAAATGGAATTGATTTATTTGCTTATGTCTATAGCAAATATCTACAACTGATGGATTGACATGACATTCTTGGAGTAGGGGCTTTTAGCACGGTATAGTAATGAACTGAGTACTTGTAATAGCTAGTAAACCAACAGAAATCGTAACTAGTAATTCCCTTGGGAACACATTTTAAAGCACTTTGCTAACAAATTAATAGAATTGTAGGATATAAAAGTCTCTTGGATTAAAATCTTAATATTAGTCTCTATGGGTACAAAATAAATGATTCTCTCGAGTCAAATCCTGGATAATTAATTTTCAGGTGAATTGGAGTTCTTTGGAGAGGGAAATGCAACATATATAATGTTTGTTTCTAGTACCTATACCTTGCCCCCTCCCCTTCAATGTCCTTCATTTTTTCTGTATTTCATCCAGGCTTCGAGCACTTAAATGTTAACTTGTTTTTGCTCTAGCAAATCCAAGCTCAGATTTTTGGAAAGCTGATATGATAACCAAAACAACATAATGGCGAGGACCTGACTGGCTTGCGTCTGACAACAGTTAACAACCTGCTTTTTGTTACCTTTTTCATGAGAATATCTTGTTGGGATATGCTGGACATCCCCCACATTACAATTCCTATCAAATTATGTTTTTTAGACAGTCATAGATAACTCTTGAAATTTATTTTGTTGCATTGTACAATGTACAAAAATTACAGTATCTGCATTGCAAGTTGGATATAAAGTTACTGGGCAGTTGTCTGGCAATTAGAGTGATTGTAACCGCTAAATATTTAGTATTTGCCCATCTCTGAAGGTTGATCTTTGGAAAGATGAAAGTACTATTATGTTTTATTCTATTAAGATTCCTATGTGATCAAGGTAACTTATAGTGAACTGTCTACCATATTAATCCACCAGATCTGGGTATAAAATGTAGACATAATAAATACTAAGAAACAATAAGACATCAAAATTTTCAAATTAACGTG
The DNA here is from genome assembly GCA_036250565.1 of Sibynophis collaris. Lineage (NCBI taxonomy): Eukaryota > Metazoa > Chordata > Lepidosauria > Squamata > Sibynophiidae > Sibynophis > Sibynophis collaris. The sequence goes on from JANHFK010006003.1 coordinate 24,666, forward strand.
TAGCTTCTAAAACTGGGTTAGAGAAACATTTAAAGACTTGTCACTTGCTGACTAGATAATTTGTTCAGATGAGTTTCTGTACTGAACTATATCAACTATAATTGAACTATAAGAAATTTGTAATTTAACAAGTGTGAGACTGAATTTCTGATTTTTAGAGCATTTATCAAATTGAGAATTTCATGAAATAGTAAAGTTTCCAAACCAACAGTTTAGGATACAAGTAGAATGTATCTAAAATTCATTATTGATAGCCCAGCCATGTTGATGTTGTGCTTCATAATAAAATTAATTCCATATACGTTATTAAAATAAAATTTAAAAATGGAATGAGGACCAAGATGCATTTACTTTTTCTTATATGTACAGGTAGAATTAGAGACTGCTGTGTAAATCTTAAACTTACATGTTCTTGTAGATTTTTTTTCCACATCCATGCTAAACTAATAAAAATAGGGAGACACTACTGATAATGCAAACGTCGTAACGTTTAATGATTAAGAAATAGAATGGAAACTTTAACTTCTCAAGCCCTTTCCCCCCCCCCAAAAAATGAATGACTTGCATATATTTTACTTGAGATTTAGCTAAATGCAGAATTATTAACAAAGCATGATGTCTCCCAACAGTTTCAGATTTGAGCCAAAAAGTTTGGGTTTTTTAATCCAGTCACATTTCAGATGTGAGATAAAATAGCATGGGTGTAATTATGAACATTATCAATGAATCTTACGTTGACCAGCGCTGAACTTCATAGAATGCCCGGTTCCAAATTGCGATTATGATGAATAAATAAATGTCTAATTTAGCTGCTACTACAAGTTACATTAGAAAACTACTTATTCTAATGTATATATCATTGCTTTTTTACTTAACCTTCCAAGTTTGGATTATTTTCAAAACAGCTGGTAGTTCTTGAATTTTAATTTTATTCAGTTTATTGTTTTGCTCACAGTTTGTATACTCGAAAGCAGGTTTAGTGAGAGATGCTTCCAAGTGAATATAATACAGTTACTGGCTTTAGATATTAGAAAATAAGTTTTCAGAATGTTTCTGAAACACAACTGTTGATAAATTTGAAATGAAACTTGTGTTCAGACTTGATAACTATACTTTAAACAAATTAGGTTAATAGAGATGTGCTAAAAATGGAATTGTTGCAGAAAAAAAACAGCTAATATACTAATCAACCTAATTTGATTAGTATGTCTTAAAACAGTATCTTTTTCATAGTTTTATAGTTTTAGAAACTGATTCAAAATGGAGGTTTTAATAGTTAATAGTTTTACAATTGAAATAATTAACTGCCATAAAACTGCCTGTTTAGTCTTACAGTTTTTAAAATATACATGTAAACTTAAAAATGGCAGCTGGGTTGGCACTTTAGTTCCTCAAATTAAAATCTAATCTAACACTCTTGAAATAGGGACCAAGATTAAAACAACATTTGATTGAAAGAATGAGCAGTTTTGCTGAAATGGTGTATCTGGCCTAAACTACTCTCATCCTTTTAATCCAAATGCTCTTGTATTTTACTTTTTTTATGTATAGTTAAAAGAAATTATGTAGTAATATTTCGAAAGTATAGTTCTTGACTTTGTTAAATTGTCTTTAAATCCTACAGAAATCTTGATAATAGAAGTTTAAGATTTGGTTCTTCAAAAACTTTAAGTCAAACATTCTTTAAGTGAAATTTTGTTTTTCAGAATCTTAACTTTTGGTCAGGCAGAAATCTTTTTTGAGAAGATTACATATTACTTGAGTTAAAATGTTTTACTTTTGTTTATACATGGGGGGGGGAATGAACTCAGAACTTTAGAAACTTGCTTGGGTATGAACATTGTGAAACAAATTAGTTTTGAATTAGTTGATAAATTGTGGGCCACTTGCCTTAAAACATTTCTTTTAAAAAGAGGGGAATCTAAAAAGCTTATATTCTTGAATACCTTGAGTATATCCTTTGCTACGCGTCCAATACTATCTCTGAAAGCATATTTGCCTTATTATATTTATTAGTATTTTCAGGTAGTGCTGGATTCTTTGTTTTCTTAAAAGTGAAGCTTTATCCTGTAAACCTTGATTAAATTCAAGATGGTGGCCACACTGATTTCTTAAGTATTTACTTCTTTCAAAAAACATTGCTTTATAATGTAAAGTCCTCAAATTATGTTGGAGTTCCTTACTAATATTCATAAAGATACAACTTTCGTAGTAACATAATCATAATCTGTTGGCTAAGGAAGGTTAAGTTTAGAACAGCCTGGAATCTCACATGATCTGTAATGCACCCATCACTCAGAATGACTTCAGTTATAGAGCTGCAGCGCCTCAATCGTTAATGCCAGTTCAAATGGAGCAGAAATATGAAAGCCTGCTTTGTTCTGTCTCAAAAAATAAAATTACAGCATCATTATGTAATAATGTTTTCGAAATGTGGTTTGCAACTAACAAAACTTCAGTTAGCAGTCAGGACTTCAGTCTTTAATCAGGCAATCGCGATCAAGGACAGAACGAAAATGCTTTTCCCCTGGTTACTGGAGTAGGTGTCAAAGTACTATTGGCAAAACCACTACAGATGTGGGGGTTTAGAAACTAAAATGGCATAAATTATAAGTAACAATTGTATTTTTAATTCTCTCCTGGGGTTGTAGTGCTGAAAAAGTGCCAGAATGACAGCTCTGGAGACTGAGGTCCTCTTCACCAAAGCAGGCTGAGCCCAAGTTTCATCGGTGCAAGTTTTCCTCAACAATATATTGCTGTCTTGCATATGGAAGGCCATGTTGTGGGGTGAAAGGGGAGTTCAGTCTCCAAAGCCCACCTCATTTGGTCTTTCCATTACTGGGTGAACTCATGATACAGACCTTCAATAGCAATTCTTCAGAACTGGACTGAAGCCACACAAGGACTCTACAAGTCACCACAGGCTGGTAACAACTTTACAGTCCCACTCCACTATCATCTGTACCTGGATAGTATTTTCCTCCATATGAAAATACAACTGGATATTGATTTCTTCCCACCATGGACTTTTTAGAATTACTATATCCAAAATATAGGAGTACACTTGGACCTGGGCCCTCCTGCTTTAGGGGAAAATAATTTCTACACAATACCTAATCTACATGGCTTTGGAAAAGTAGAATATCTGCTTAGTCCAATTTGCTAGATAAGAACTGAAGATGCTTTCTGTGGAAAACAAAGAAGACTGCTCCATTGACTATTGGTCATTGCTTCTATCCCAGAGATTCAGTTACTTAATGCTGTGGAAAATTTTTTAAAAATATTTGCCATATTAATGGGGAAGCCCAAAATTTAGCATACTTGATTTCGCAAAAATGTGCTGCAAGATGACATAAAATAATAGGCTATTTCATTAAGGTACATTTATTGTACTATATTTTGTATTCAAAACGGAATATTCCTGGACATTCATTTCTTTAAGATGGACAGTTTTCACTGCATCAAACTTACAAGAATTTAATCAGATGCACTTGATTATGCTGTCTACATACTTCTAAATGCAACTGCAGTTTGCAATTGCAAGCCCATTACCGAACATGTCCATATATAATCTAGTAGAATGAAGACTTAAAACTAAGGCCTGCCATAATTTCAACACCTTTGGTGCAATGGGGTGATAATGCTCAATTTACCATGAAATTTATAAACTACTTATACAACAGTATAGGCCTTATTTACACAGAGCTTAATGAGCTGACGGAAATGCCAGTATGTTTTCATATCTTAAGTTTTTAGATGAGCCACATTAGGAATTAAATGGCTGCTTTAAGGTATAGTTAAAATTAAGGGCCAATGCTTTTTGAGTAGCTGTCAGCAATGTGTGGCCCAAATGTTACTGGAGCAGATAAACCTAAATTTACATAATTTTACAATTTTAAAATTCTGTTCCTTGAACATATCTATGTAAAGATCTGACCACAAAAGAAGTACATTAAACAAATTTATTACACATCTTTTGATACTACCACCTGATGGTTTGTCTTTCAAACAATGCTCTTTAATCAAAGAATTGTAGCAGGTTTCTGAACTACATAACATAGTCTCACACAGAAAGCCATATTAAACAACTGAGCACAAACAACAAACCCTGTGATTAAGACGAGCACTTGGATATAATTTGCAGATCAGCTAATTGATTCCCACTGCACTAAGACCTGAGGGCAAATGGAAAATGTACCATGTATATCGGGGTGCTTGAAATACTTTTCATTTGAATTGCTACTAAATTACTTTTGGCATTCACTGATAAAGTACTGTGAATCCAGAATCAAATGAGTTTTATAGAGGCCACCAGTATCAGGTATTAGACATCTAACAGAAACAAAGAACTTTATTACTATCCTTGATCAATTAGATGTCAGACAAATGAGACCCCATAAACTGGAGTTTCACTGGGATATGTTCATCATTTGTAACAATTGGGTGGTATCTTACATGTTTTTGGCTAGTATTCGTATGCAATAGTCTGCTACAAGACAAACAGTGGGGGGTGGGGTGGAAATACTATCTTCAACAATTACCTTCTGATCTTAAAGGAGAATATAGCCTTGGATACTTTAGCAAGTTATAAATTCAATGAGACTTCGTGAATAAATTTGCACTGAGAAATCCCTATCTGTTATCTATCTTGGGCTGGCTTTTTTAAGTTGAAGACACACAAATGGCAATTCTGGGGATAGGAGGAACAGTATCCTATTTGGAAAATAAGGCAGATGGGCAGTGTTCTGGAATTTGGACTGGATAGGTGCTGTGCACTTTAGATAAATTGACTTTCCTGATTTTAGTGGAACCAACAAAATTAATACTTGCGTATTTTACATATTTTAGAAATGGACTCTAGTTTTAGGGCCAAGTGAACATGAGTTTACATGAAGGAGTGGGGCTTTTTCATATTCATAGATGTTAAAGTGAAATAATATTATTGGATCCCAAAAACTTCAGGAAGGACTTACTAATTAGAAGATACATGATAATACTTTGCACCTAGTAAGAGAGTGACTTTTTCCCATGTGTTTTTGCATTTTGTTTGCTATGCTACAATGACAAATCTTGCTAACTTTTGGAAAGTTTATTTTTAAAAACATTTTTAAAGTTTTGTTGATTTTTTTTTTTATTCTCCCAAAGAAGAATTTAATGTCATATCTCTTCTGTTTTTGACAGAATTTGCAAACATGGGTTCTAGACCCATAGATCCAAAAGAGCTCCTCAAGGGACTGGATTGTTTCCTTGGCAAAGATGGAGAAGTCAAAACTCATGAAGGCATCACTAAAATTTTTAAGTAAGTGTCAGTGTTAAGAATCCATTAATGGCCTGTAACTGCAAAATATTGGCATACTGGAATACTGTACTACTTTTAATACTTTGTTGAGACCAAGTTTTGTTTTTCTTTGTATTGATATGAATTGAATAAGGCCACTTAGGTGGAAAAATATAAAAGGATATTGATGGACCTATTTTTTTAAAAAGAAAGTTTGTTAGCATTTTGCAATCTCCTACAGTTAACACATGATGTTCAAGAATGGAGTAATTGAGTGGATTAATTTCCTTTCCCCCCCAACTATTTCTCCCAATTTTAACTGGCTTTTACATACTCGGCAGACTAATCCATTCATTTTATCTGCAACCAAATTGAAATTTTCCATTCTTGGCTTTTTTTTTCATTTCAGTTTAATGAAAGATGCGCAGAAGATGGTCAGTCGTTGCATCTACTTGAACATTCTGTTGCAGACCCGAGCACAAGATATACTCTCAAAGTAAGTTCTACTGAATGTTTGTGGGGAAGGAAGCTAGGTCTGATAGTTTCAAAAGCAAGATGTTCAGTGTGTTAAAAGCAAGTGGGTTTTTTTATTAACACATTCTGCTAACAGTACCATTAAGTTATTATTTTATTTTAATTGGAGCCCCTGGCCTTTATTATGGCTTTTGGGCATTTTTCTCCACTGCTGTTCACCTTGATCTGCTTTTAGTCAGATTCCGATACATTGGTAATTTATTAATGGAATGGAATGAAAGAGTATAAATGGGAGTGTAGATGGGAGAAGAGATGATAGTGAGAGAGGAAGATATAATACTCGTTCTAATTCCGTATTCCTGGAAATTCTAGTAATACACTTATCTACTATTATGACACTTAAATAAAACATAAATCATGCAATTTAAGCGTGTGAGTGGGTGTACTGTACACATATTCTTTGCAGCCATTAACAGTAATATGATTTTTGCTTGACTTAAAGTATATATCCAGCTACTTGTAGTTATTCTACAACCTACGTTTAAGCAAGCTGTAATATCATTCTACCTATGAACCATGACTTTGTCTCCTCATTCTACAGATTCATCAAAGTTGGTGGTTATAAGCTCCTGAACACTTGGCTAACAAGCTCAAAAGCAGCCAGCAATGTACCCCTTCTCCAGCAGATTCTACTCACACTCCAACACTTACCTCTGACCGTGGATCATCTGAAACAAGTTAGTTAACTTGCACAATAGTGGAAGTTATCCTGTTAATTTGACCTTTCCAAGATCAAAGCAAAAAAACATTTTATCCCAAATTGGAAGGAAAGAAGAGGACTGTGGGGTTTAATTTTTCTTCAGGTTCATGTATTTCAATACTCAAAAGAATACTCCCAGTTTCAGGGGTGATAAACTGTGATGATGCACCCTGTAGTTTGTAACACACTTTTAACAGACTGTTCCTTTTCCTTTTTTTCAGAACAATACTGCCAAATTAGTGAAGCAGCTCAGCAAAACAAGTGACGATGAAGGTAATTGTCACTTGAACCATATGCAGATTTCTGATATTGGACACCATTGTGGATTTGTAGAGTCATATTCGAAATAACCCTTTTTTAATTAATTGAGTGCTTTATACATTCTTTCCTTATTAGAACTTCGTCGACTGGCTTCCATACTTGTGAGCGACTGGATGGGTGTGATTCGCTCTCAGAGTAGCTCCCAGCCGACAGGTTAGTAGCTTTGTACTTCCACAGAAGCATGGACCGTGAAAGCTTTATTCTAGCGAAATCAGATTCTTACTATAATAATTTGGGACCGCAGAGTTGCTTATAGTGTATCATCTACTTCGTATTCCAGGTGTAATGGAGTGGGTGGATAACTTTGGGGATGAGGGAAAGAGATGCTATTTAGGAATCAATCAGACAAGAGAGAGAATATTTTTAACATTCTCCGTTAACTAATAAGCTGTCTCCCCAGGGTATTGCTTACATTTTTTTACACTGGATTTAAGCGAAAAGACCGAGAAATATGTATTGTCAGACATTGTAATGTTAGACTTTTAAAGTATCTCTGTAAGGCAAAAATGTGATTGGATGTTGTGTTGTAAAAGGGATGCTTTCAGAAAGACTAAAAAGCATTAATCCTTTAGCCCTTCTAAGCCCCCGTCTTAATTTGTCCTTTGCAGAACGAGAAAAGAAAAAACGAAAGGAAGAAAACAGAAGCAAAGCACCTTCCATACAGGAGAAACCTCAGGAAACCAAATCAGAAGTGAAGCCTGAGGAGGCTCCTGAAAAGAAGAAAGAAAAACCAAAATCTCTCCGCACCACAGCACCTAGCCATGCCAAATTTCGTTCCACAGGTAAATGCAGTTAGAATTGTTAATGGCTGTACAATTAGGTTAGAATTATCTTAATGCAGCCTAGCTAGAATTTCATTAGTTTTGGGCAAACAGCTCAATCCATGCTCAGAACATTCTGGGATTTTAAAATTATTCTGCTTACTGTTGCTTCTTGCTTATAGGTTTGGAAATGGAAACGCCATCACTCCTTCCTGTGAAAAAGAACATAAATACTGCAGTAGCCCCTGATAAATACAGTTTCAAGCCAATACCACTGAAAAGACAGATGTAAGTAATATGATTTTAAAGGGAAAAAAATCACTTTGACTCTTAATTTATCATATGTGGGACTGAATCTGGTAATGTAATTGTTCAAATGATGTAAGCCTGCACCTTTCTAGTTTGTAAACCAAACCTGATGGTTACATTAGTGGGGAGAGGTTTCTTGCTTGTGCATAACAAAAGAAATGTACTATTTGGAGATTAGGAAAGTTCGTTCACTGATAAAGGAGAATATTTGTAGCTTAGGGTTGAAATTGGAAGACCTTGGTGTTCTTTGAGCTTGGTGGTTTTCTTGCAAACATCTCATTATTGAAACTAGGTAACATCAGTGCATCCTAGTCAGGGCAGTGAAACATTTACAAGAAAACAAACAAGTTCAGAGAGTACCAAGGACCCCTAGAGTTTGTTCAGTTTGCATTTTTACAAATAATTGATATTCTCCAATTAATATATGAACTGGAATGCAATTACTTTGGTATTCAAACCATTAAAGAACCTAATTTTATAGTTATAGCTGAATGTAAACATTTAAGTATTTAGGAAGTGCTCTGAGAAATCTAATCCAGGCTTTAAAAAGAAAACAGAAATAGATTGTAGGGAGAACACCAGTTAGGTTACTTTCTGTTTTTTTTTAAATTTTGTGTTAGACTTCATACAAATAAGCAAGCTCTTTCCAAACCTTCCCATGACATACTCTTAAAATTCCAAATATTCCATCATCCCCCACAAAAATGGAGAATATTTGGTCTGCACCCAGAGAGACCTGTGGAGCTTTAGATAGGCTTAGAGAAGATCAAAGGAGTAGAGGACAGACACAGGAAAAAAGCAACACATGCACAAAATGGCATACAATGAAGCAACTACCTTTTCTCCTACATTGGGTTTTTTTGTTTTTTGTTTTGTTAAAAAGAGTAGATCAAATATTTACCTGGAAGTGGGAATCTGACATGAAAGATATTACCAACCCTGTGAACAATTCAGTGTCTTCTCTCTTGAGTGACTTGTGGACTGTTTTTCTCCATAGCATATCAAACCCGATGGGAGACAACCCACCTGTTGAGAAGAAATACAAACCCCTTAACACCACGCCCAATGCTACCAAGGAAATTAAAGTGAAGATCATCCCCCCCCAGCGTAAGTCTTTCTCCTTTTCCATGACCATGGAGTTTAGGAACAACATGGGCTAGGATAAAAGCAGTGAGAACAGAAGTCCAGTGCTTTGATCTTGCTCATTAGTTGATTGCTGAGTTTCCCCAACTGAAATCTTTTCGTGTTAAATAGGAATGTGCAAATATTCAGTGCACAAAATGCTCCATGCATATTAGAACAATTTTATGCTCAGATTGTGCACCTTGGATATGTTTGATGGATAGGCAGAACAGGGTCGTTTTGTTTCAATATAGAGTAAAAACTTAGTTATTTTACACAAGTGATTTTGGGTGACAGTTGGGAGCAAGAGTGGGTAAAATCTGAGAATGTTGGTGGCACTGTCTGAGGAGGGGCAGAGGAAGGCCACACTGGGACGTCAGTAAAGTAGTAGTAGCTCAGGAGAGAAGGAAAGAAAGTCTGTTCATATCATTAGGAAACTTATAGTACAGAATGATTCTTAAGCTCTTCTCAATTTATTCTCCAGCTATGGAAGGATTAGGCTTCTTGGATGCCCTAAACTCTGCCCCTGTCCCAGAAATCAAGATTAAAAAGAAAAAGAAAGTCCTGTCTCCAACTGCAGCTAAGGTAGGAAACGTGCAGAGCCAACAATCCTACTTTTCACAGAGATGGCTTTAAATTTCGAAATCAACTAAATTTGCTTTGTTTCTCACGGTTCACAGCCAAGTCCTTTTGAAGGGAAGCCAGCTCCAGAAATCGCTGTCATCAAGCCATCTTCACCAGAGATGAACCCAGTTTCAGAACCAATGGATGTCGATCGACCTGGTACCCCTGTGCCAGCTGTAGAGGTGCCTGAACCTATGGAGACAAGTAAGTGAAGGGAGAACAATGCCTTCCGCGTTGCAAGATGTGCTGTATCTGTAGCATGATATTTTTTCCACCTTACTTGCCTAGGCTAGCAAACTTTTACTAAGTAATTAACCAGCTGGTCACTGGTGTTCATTTATGCAAGTGGTATCTGGAATACCACGGCAGCCTAAGGTGCTTTGAGTGATGGTGGATTTTCTTTCTTTTGTTATTCCAAGTACTTGACGCATGTAGCATGCTTTAAAGTACTGTTGCTTTTTCAGATTCCTCTGAACAGGGAGGTTTATTGGATTCAAAGCCGACTGAGAGCCCAGCTGATTCAACCCAGTTGACAAAGAAGGGCAAAAAGAAGAAAACAGTGAGCTGGCCTGAGGAGAATAAACTGCGGGAGTACTTCTACTTTGAATTGGATGAGACAGAAAGAGGTGGGTGTTGTTTTCCCTTTTCCAAAAAAGAAAATTGCAAAGATCCTGGGAAGTCTCACAGAACAGAGTTATGCCTGTCATCTATCTAGAGCAGGAACTTTCAACTTTTATTTGCTCATGACCCCCATTTATCTTTCTGATCCCCATCATAGTTAGCTATAAAGGTATTTATTGTAAACCAGTAATCGTTTAATATTTCTGCTTCTGAAGCTAATGTAGAGTTTGAGATGTGAGGGCTATCACACAAATTGATCAAAGGCCTGCCAAATACTTAAGTTTAGTTGTTCCCCTCAGAGATGTACACAATCCCTACGTTGAAAACAAAAAGTTGATGGCAAAGATCTTTAAAATATTGTAATCAAAGTGGGTGGAATAGGATAAGGAATTGAAATCTCCCACTTTGGGTACTTTCAGACAATTAAACAATATTTTGGATGGCTTCATAAAATGGCTGCCATAACGGATGTTGCTTCTCACAAAACATCAATTTTACAAGAAGGCACATATATCCCAGTGCTTCACTTTTTAAGATTTTTCAGCTTTAAAAGTTTACTTACATACTTAGCAAAGATATACTTTTCTGTGTTTGTGCGTAGATATGCTTATTCGCTGCATTTTTTAAAAAACATTTAAAGCATTTTATGGTCATAGAAAATTTTGTCCATTAGCTAATCTTAGGTATTTATTAAGTTCCATGGAACTTTATTAAGTCTTATAGAAGCATGAAGCCTGTTAAATGGTTGTGCTGTGCATGAGTTAAACTTATTTTCCCCTGTCTTTTTGTTATTGTATTTTTTAACCATAGCTTTTAACTGTTTTAATGAGTTTTAATGGTTGAAGGTTTTAATTGTTGTGTTTTAATTCTTTGCACCTCCCAGACTCACATGCAAATGAGATAGGCGGCTGGATTAAATGAACAAACAAACCAGCAAACAATAAATAAATAAAACTCTGAATACAATTTCTTTTCAATCTTCCACAGTCAATGTAAATAAGATCAAGGACTTTGGTGAGGCTGCCAAGCGAGAAATAATGTTGGATCGCCATGCCTTTGAGACGGCCCGTCGACTTAGCCATGATGCGATGGAAGAGAAGGTCCCCTGGGTCTACCCAAAGCCTATTGATTTGCCTGCTCCACTGGTTCAACCAGGAAGTGGGAGTCAGGAGAAATTCACTCAAGCTGAGCGCGAGAAAGGCATTTTACAGGAGATCTTTCTCTCAAAAGAGAGGTGAGTAAACTATTGGATATATTTGGAATGTATCTGTACGGGGGATACATACTCAAGATTCTAAGCTATTCCTTAACTAGAAAATATGTACGCATAGTTGACTTAGTAATGAATTAAATATAAAAAGATCAATTCACAAACAAACTCAGGAAGAGGGCAATGATGACTTATGGCTGAGAAATAAAAAAAGAAAGGCTGAAGGAAACGATACGGCTAGTCCAATTTTTCTCTACTGCTTAGCATTGGAGCAGTTCTGGATGTGCTTCTCCCATTGGCGTGAGAAAAATAATAATTTTTGGGCTCATTGATGAAGGCTTACTGACCTTCTGGTCAAGGATATTTGTAAGGCCCAAAGAGCCCAAGATGAGTGTAATAATATTCTGTCCGTTGAAATTGTAATCTGCAGCATATGTTTCCATGTGTGGGTCCCTTTTTCCCACCCACACCCTTGGTTCTTTGTTTGACAGGATGTGCTGAGCTGAGGTTGTGGGAAAAGGGGAACTAAATCCTAACGATACATGCTGGAGTAACTGTTGAAATACTGCGGTTGAAGGGAAGGGGAAACTGCCCCGGTTGTCATGGCAACTTGGCAAAATCCCGAAAGTCATGTGCTTGGGGGTTTAAGCTATATAAAGTAATGTTAGATAGTGATTCGGAGCCAACCGGTCTCAAGCTGTCCCTTTGGAGTGCTTGTCCGATTGATCCTCATTGGGGTGCGATCATGATGTAAGTCTTTGCTATGTTCTAAATCCCAATAAGCCTCTGGATCCTAAAGGGAGATGCTTTGTGGTGGGTTGTCTGTTCAATTTCTGTTAAATGCAGTTTTGTTGCTAATAATTTGGATTTTTCTCCTGATGGTGTTTCTGTGGGAAGAGAAGAAGGAAGAATGTTTTTAATTCATATATTGTCCAGAGATTTAACATTCTAGGCTCAGTTACCTCAGCTAATACAAATTGACCTTTCCCCCTCCCCTCATCTTTTATTTAACATCAAGCTGATGTTTTTTGTCTTTTTTTCTTCAGTGTTCCTGACAGTCCTCATGAACCAGACCCAGAGTCCTATGAGCCAGTGCCACCCAAGCTGATTCCTTTAGATGAGGTAAATACGCTTGGTCCCTTTTTTATTCCACCCTCTATTTTAAACCGACAAAACTATGTGGGCTATAGTAGAGTGGGAATGAGAGGTCAGAGCTTGCCTTTAAATTTTAAAATAGGACAACTATTCGTTTAGCTCAGGGTACTTAACAGATAAGGCTCCCAAGTTCCATTATATTTAGCAGAGAACTTTCTAAAAGGTCCTATGTGCTGTAACCTATCTCCCTCTCTTATGTTTCCGTTTCCTTCTGAGGGTAACAGAAACAGAGTGGAGATGGGGAGCAGTTCGTAACGTAGCTGCTCTGCCCTAGGGTCCTCCAGCCCCTCCCACCTTTTGTATGCCCCCAAGTTCTTGTTGCCAGTCTCACCCACCTCGGGTTTGAGCACCCAGCTCCCCAGCAGCCAATCCCTCCTGACTCCTTGTGTCTCCTCTGTCGCCTCTCTCAGGAATGCTCCATGGATGAGGCCACCTACGATGAAAGACTCAACCCATCCACCGCCTCGCAGTCTCCGGACGGAGCTGGGGGCTCCAAGCTCCCCCCGGTCTTGGCCAACCTCATGGGCAGCATGGGGGCAGGCAAGAATCCGCAGGGCCCTAACCCCAGCTCTTCTTCCATCAACATGCAGGAGATTCTCACCTCCATCATGGTAACTAGAAGCGTGGTAGGATAGGGTTTTTTAAAAAAAAAAAAATAGTGGAAACGATGACTGATTGAGAAAGCGTGAAAAGTGGCCTTTGATTCACACGTGTCATCTGCCTTGAGGATAGCACAGGACCCCAAACGATTCCCTAGCTTGTCTGTCTCGTCTTGCCCAAACATTTCCAAAAAACGTAGGTTCCAGAATATAAGACCAGGATAATTAACAAACAATAATAGGAAAGTTTCCAAGTTGTCAGTAAGTGAAGCTGATAAATGGGATTCTTTCTTGAAACCCATTTTCTACTCTAAGTCAGACCCTTGTGCAAAAGGCTGCAAGACTGAATTGAATTTTGAATTTTTTGAATTTTATTTGATTTTTATACCGCCCTTCTCCTGCAGGACTCAGGGTGGTTCACAGTCAGATTAAGACACATA
>JANHFK010006006.1:12576-22817 GCA_036250565.1 Sibynophis collaris
GAACACCATCACTCCATTAAACAAATAATTCCCTCAACACTGTCAAACTATTTATTAAGTCTGCACTACTATTAATCTTCTCATCGTTCTTATTATCCATCTCCTTCCACTATTGACTGTATGACTATATGGTATCCTTACGATTTATATTGACTGTTTCCTAATATGATTTGATAGCTTATTTGTACCCTATGACTATCATTAAGTGTTGCACCTTATGATCCTTGACGAACGTATCTTTTTTTTTATGTACACTGAGAGCATATGTATCAAGACAAATTCCTTGTGTGTCCAATCACACTTGGCCAATAAAATTCTATTCTATTCTATTAAAAAATCAGAATCTGGTAGTACCCATTGCTAAATCTTATTAATAAGTTTTTGAAATGTGTTAGTTGGAAAAGGTGCTCCCAGACTCCTATTAATGTTTGCTACCATAGACTAAGTTGGTTATTCTCCTATGGTGCCACCTTGAGTCTGACATCTACAACTCAACAAATCTGGAAAGCACCAAAGGAAATCTGATTTACGGGATTCACCTTGGTATATCATGTATTCTAACATTGGACTATAATTATGATCTATAATGATGGTAGCACAACTCTGCTATTTAAGAAGCTTGAAACACAAAATGTGTTTTGTGAAGTGGACACGTACATATTGTTTTGGAATTTCTGTTGGACATTCTGTAAGTGTTATGGCTTGGAAGAACTGAAACACAACATTTTGGTTGTTTTGGGTTTCAACCAAGATAAAATCTGGGTAGGTTTTTTTCTTGGTCATAGGCTATTCATTAGCCTGCCTGCTGATCTTTACAGTGCCTTATTTTCCTTTCTTTATAACAAAGTTTGAAGCTAAGGACATTGATAGCAGCTAAGGGGAAGCAGGGAGAGAAGCATCTTTGAAAAGTTCAGAGACAAGCAAACTAATAGAATGTAGCATCAAGGGAATGAAATGAATGAATGGGTTCAACAATCTTCTTACCTTTCCAACATCTTTCTTTTGCCATCTCCACTTTGACATTACTTGGCTCCCCACCCCCCGTTTCTGTCTGATACACACTATCTACACACACTATTTACATGGTCTAAACACTATTTACATGGACTAAATACTTGTTTTGGTTTGGATAGAAATAACTGGAAATTACCCTTGTTTTTTGCCTCAAACATTTTTCACATCGCTATAATTCAATGCTACAAGTATGGGAGAATTAGAAAAGGCAAGGTCCCAGATAGCAAACTTATTAAAAATGGTCTCTTCAAAGTATGAAATACCTTGTGATATTAGCTACCTGATACTTCATTGGCTATCAGTTACTTTATTAGCTACCTAATTCTTTTTAATTTTTTTTCCTGATGTGAAAATGAACGAATAAAATTGTCTCCGAAATAAGCCATTCCATGAACACTATTTCTGTAAATTACAGCTGGGAGGATATATCAGTAGTGGGTTCCTATTGGTTCTGTCCGGTTCTTAGAACCGGTAGTAACAGCAGTAGGAAGTCTGCCCACCCATCTGTCATCACTGACATTCTGCACCTACTTGCGCTCCAGTTGTGAACCGGGTTATATGTATGTTTGTGTACTCTACATTATTAAAGAAAGGCTTTGTACCAGTAATGAGCTGGCATATTTTGGATTATGGCTCTACTTATTTTCACTAGCAGTTGATCTTGGCTGAACTTGAAACAAAGCTAAATAAGGTTGGACCCTGTCACTTCTTGGATGAGACAGGATCTGATAGGTTAGTCTGAAAAACATCCCAGAAGACGACTAGATGGTTTTAGATTACAAATTTCAATTTCAATTTGCACCAACACTTTACATCCATTAAAGATTCTGTTTACCAATATCTTTTGCTTTGGAAGCTAATGGCCGTCGCCATTGGGTGACAAATTTGTATGCATCAAGGCGTATTTCAATGATATTGTTCAATAAAGCCAGAAGTGGAGCAAGTGGAAAAGCTGCTACAAATATGGTTGTGAATCCAAACTGGAGGACTGAGAAGGAAAATGAGAGAAGGAATGTCATATTTAGCCACATATATTTTATACATATTGTGTATGATCAAAGGCCAGTAAAAGTGTACACTAAAAATTAAATTCAGAATAAGAAATACGATTTCTATATAGAAATAAACTTTTCTTTTGCAACCCACAACATTAAATACTAACAATGGCAGATTCATAAGGGTAGATATTCTTTCAGTACAGATTGGAATATCTAGACAGTATATCCCAGAATAAACAGTAAACCTACTGATTTGCAGACTACATTGCTGCTTAAAATGGCAAGGTACAAATCAAAATATACAATGCTTTATCATCTCCAAAATAATGAAAAGAATCTAAGCTTCTAGATTAAATCATTTTTTTCTTTCAGTACCTCTTTATCAATGGTGTAGTTTGAAATGCTAGAAGGCATAGTATCTACTCTTAGAGTCAACATGCCTGGTTAAACAAATCTCACTTACACTTAGGTCTGTGATGCCTGAGAATTTATATCACAATGCCACAAGAGATGTTTTTGCTGCAAAATGGCTCTCTCTCTGAAAATAATTTTACAAACTTACAACTGATGCAACACTGTCCTGGAAGTTTTTATTTTTTTAAAAAAAACCATTATTATATCGGATCATGGGTAATATATAAACAACACCAGAATCAGGCAACAAAGAAAGAATTGTTCATACTCATTTCGAGGTATTCATCAAAGAGTCCATAGGCATTCAAAGGCAGTAAGTTATAGTCTTTTTCCCATTGTGGTAAAGTTGTTTTTTGCTGTGAACCATACTCTTGCCGCAGTCTTCGTCTTGTCCACCAGTTCTGAATGATCCTGCATATGTGAATATTATTTTTATATATTTTTCAGATAACTTAAATTTCAATTTTTCATTTTTGCCATAATTTGGTTTTTTTTTTTAAATAGAGGTACTCATTTTGACACAATCCCCCCAAAATAGCCACATAACAGAAATATAATTAAAATAAATATCTTAAAGTATAAAATAAAATTTGGAATAACCAATGTATTAATCTGATTGCCAAAAATGCAAAGTTCTGGTGTGGTGGACCTAGCTGTGAATGTCTGACGCTGAATCTCTTCTCAGCAAGATGACACTTTGGCCCTTAGCTCCTATCGAAAACACTGAACATTCCTCTGGATGGAATAAGAACTTATCCATGCCGTGGGCATCTAGTTTGAGAGAACTCTATAACTCTTTGCTGTTGGAACTTCAACAAAATGAGTATTGTTTAAGACTTAGAGCTATCCTGGAGGACCCAGATGAAGACATCCAGGAAAAGGTGACACAAGCCCTGGCTGATTTCTTTGCTTGGTAAGTAGATTTCCAAAAAAAATCCATATATGACAAAATATATAGAATTAACTCTTTTTACATGACAATAAGAAAGGTTCCTAGAGATTCATTGGGGCATTATTTAAAGGAAAGTAACAAGAGAGCAAATCTTCTAATGCCATTTCAAATCCAAATTGAAACTCAACAATGTAGAGGTAATTATTTTGAAATAAATTCATATTAGAATCCTATGTATAAGAAAATAATACTCTTTCCTAAATGAAATATTAAACCACTCATTTCGTTGGGAAAAATTAGAAGACATAGATTTTACCTTCCAACAAAACAGATTTAGACTAAATACTGTGCAAAGGCCAGAGAATTTCTAGAGAAATACAAAAATAACTTACAACAGACCCAGAAAGGCACTGAGGAGAAAACATCCAAACAAATTGAGGGACAAGTATATAACCAGCAAGAAATAAGAAAAAATGACGAGAGCTATGGACATAGACTTTTCAAAAACAGTTCATTAACTATGTAATAAGATGCTTAATCTGGAACATAAATGACACCAACTCCCCCCCAAAAAGGAAAAAAAAACTATTTCACCACTTTAAAAAAAGGATATAATGTGTCTTCAGGAAACATATATTAGAAAAAAAGATGTAAAATACAATTTACAAAAATTTAGATGAATTTAACTCACAGAATCAAATATGGAAGTGTTGTATATATCAACCCCCCCAATTAAAACCATAATTAATAACAACTGTTCAGGATAGTAAAATTGTAAGGGTAGAAACAGAACTAATGGCCAAAAAATCTGTGTGCTGGGAATTTATGCAATAAATAATAGAAATACTTTCTACAAACATATGATGGACCTAGTGCTAAATCTACCATACCAAAGTTGGTGTCTGCTGGGCGACTAGAATGCTATGGTGTTTCCACAACTGGATAGAACATCAGAAAAAATAATCAAAACTACCCAAGGAAAATTACCAAAGTGCTTCTTGCAGAAAATTTCACATTAGTCAGTATCTACAGATAAAAAAATGGTAATTCTAGAGAATACACTTATTTTTCACCAATCATTTTCAAAAAAGACATAATAAGAATTTTTTAAAAAATAGTTACTCCGACCTCAAAGACTTTCTTTGATCACAATCCAGTTGAATTGACGTTAAGAAAGAAATCAGCAAAGTTTAGATGGAAATGAAACTTTATTACAGAAACAGTGAATAGAAAAGATGTCAAAGAGAAGTTAACAGAATTGTTTGACAAAAACCTAAACAAAGGTATAGACAAAAAGAGTATGGGATGCAAGCACATTGAAAAAGAAAGCCCAGGAAAAATCTGGGAGATCTTACAAGAAATTAAAAGTAAAGGAGAATTAAGGAAATCACCTACAAAGATAAACATTCTAAACCAAACTTACTATCTATGTGTTTAGATAATTAGAGAATAAACTGAACATCTTAAACAAAATATCTTTGAACATGCAAATAAACCTAGAAGGTGTTTGGCCTATATATTAAGGAATGAAAAAGAGAAGATGATTTTGAAACTCCAGGAGGATGACCCAGTATAACAAATAATTTGGCAATACAGAAACCTTTGATTATTACTATTCCAATTTATATAAAGCAGGGGTCCCCAACCCTGGGGCCGTGACCCACTACTGGGCCATAGCCTATTTGCAACTGGACCGCGCAAGTGGTGGGCTGGTGCACGCACAATGTGACGCACATGAGTGGCAGGCTGGACTGCACATACGAGTCGAGCTGCATGTGCATTTGCGTTGGCCTCTCGCATGAGTCGAGCTGCACACACGACGGCCCACCACTTGCGTATTCTGGTTCCCATCTCTCCCCCCAGCCAGGCCACCAAGCTTCAAAGGTTGGGGACCACTGATATAAAGGAATTGACATCTCTTCACAATAAATAGAATATTTTCTCCAAAAGCAGAATGAACATGTTACATTGCCCAGGAGGTATCTGTCAGCAAGTATTCTGTACATGTTACAATAAGCAAGCATTAATATGTATTTTTTTAAAAGCACATACGTACGGGTAGCCTAATTCCATGAAGTTGTTCCAAGTCTGCTTTAGCACCATTATAATACCCATCTGCATACAGAGATCAATAAGGCATCCACTAGGGTGGCACTGCAGAAGAAGTAGGCAGCAAGAGAACAAAGGGAAGTTTAAGCCATGCTGACTGGGAATTATTGGAAGGAAACACCAGCATTCATACTGAGGAATACTGGCAATACACATTTCACAGAATTCAGCCTTGTATGTATTCTTATTGTATCGTTATTATGTACACTTTCTTGTATCTTGCTATTTAAAATTGCACCAAGGTATTTATGGAGGAAGAATTTACATACTGCTGTTTAAATTTGTGTGTAAGTGCTTATGCTAGGTTGGGCAATTCATAACTCATAGAGAGTTTTTTTGAGTCAGAGAGGCTAGGATATGAGCTTTGGTCCCTGGGAATACCAGTTTTAGGTGAAGTCTTGCATTGGCATTAATAACAGAAGCTACAAGGATTGAAGTGGGGAATCAAGGAAATCAGTTTTTATCTGTATGACTGATTGGCTGTAAAGTTTGAAAACTTTCCCAGACCTATTAATGATTAGCTGTGCATTTTCACCCGCTAGGAAATGGGCAATGAGGTCTACAGACTGGTCAGTCTGGGAGTGATCAAAACCTAAGCTTTACTGACATCTGCCTACTGCCATGGACAATACAAAGCCAGAAAAAGCTTGAACAGCAGCAGTCAGTCAAATGGAGTTAAACTGGACTATTTTCTGAACAAGTGTGTACAGTAATTGGATTTAAACTGCAGTGCATCCTTTTACTACACTTCCATATGCATTTATATAGGAGTAGGCCGCATTGGCTCAATAGCAATTACTTCCAATAAAGTGCACTGTTAATTACTTCATACATTACTTTTAGTACATTAGATGTATTTTAGATACTATAAATTATGATATACTTCCAGATACTTCTGCATAACATATTTCAAACCCAAAAATGTATGTGTTGAAACTTTGTACAATATGCTTCAATATTAATATAAAACACTTACTTCTTCTAGTCTCCATCTGTTTATCAGCCTGAGGTAGGCACCAGGGTGACCTGTAAACCTTCAATATAGGAGAGGTCATCATCTCTTTGCAGGTACGTTTTTGATCAAAACAATAGGAATGTAAGAGGAGAAGATCAAAGACGAGAGGCACAATTGTATTTTTCCATGGAAAAGGCCATTAAATTTGCATTAATGTTAGTATTTGAATGTACAATGTACCAATTGTTTTTTAAAAATATTTTTGTGGTTTATGTAAGAATCTAGATCAGGAGTGTCAAACACGATTTCATTGAGGGCCGCATCAGGGTTGTGTTTGACCTCGGGGGGCTGGGGGATTGTGGCCAGGTGAGCGTGGCCAGCTCAACATCACTCATGTTGTGGCACCTGTGATGGCCCAAGTGGGGCTGGGAGGATTAACTTTTGCTAGTAGTTTGTTTTGCTAGCACTTCGCCAGCGAAAATGGAGCTCTGGGGGGCTGCGTTTGCCACTCCAGGCTCCGTTTTTGGCTGTGATGGCCTCCTGCAGCCCTCTGCCAGTGAAAATAGAGCTTGTGGCGCTGCGCATAGCCCTCCCAAGCTCTGTTTTTGCTGGCAGAAGCACCATGGGCCAGTCCTTTGCTATTTCCAGGGCGGCACCACAGGCCAGATCTAAGCACCCCATGGGTCGGATCTGGCTCATGGGCCTTGAGTTTGACACCTCTGCTCTAGATGAAACGTTATTTTTCCTATCTGTGTAAAAACAAGATGTTGGCTAACAATAATAATTTTGTTCTTTCAAACAAATGATAAATTTGATAGTTTTCAGGTGTTGGTAAACATCCCCAAAACATTTTATTAAAAAAGTGGAACATTCCAAATGATTATTTGATGCATTAAAAGACAATAGGGTCTTCACAGTTGCAGCACACTGCTGACTCATACTTAAGCAGTGGTCCACTCAGACACCTAGATACATCTTTTCATTCACCTATTTGTGGAGTTAGTTTGCAACATAGCATTTAAACTGCTGCTAGAGATCTTATCTTGTGTAGAATAGCCTCAGCATGCCATGGAATAAAACTGGGCTTCAGTTATGCTTGTGAGATATTGTCCCAAATATAGGTAGTTCTTGGGTTATGATGGCAAGTGGGACTGGAATTTCCATCACTAAATGATGCCATTGTAAAACATAATATCACATGACCACATTACTTAGCAATCACAATCCTTGCAATCCTAGTTGTTGCCATAACTCAAAAACCGCATGGGTCATTAAGCATAGACTGTCATGTGGTAAGATGGGAAGTCAGGCAAGCAGGATGGCAGGGGAGAGTTAAGGTCAAGTGGGAGGGTGTTTTGGGAGAGCACTACAGAGTGTGGGAGGGTATCAGAGGCAGGCAGGTGTGGTACAGACTGTAGGGAGGTGTTTCCCGTGGGTAAATGCTATAGAGCATAGTTGGGTATAAACCTCAAATGGACTAACTTATAGAATGAGTCCAAAATTTGGGACCCATGATTCATGTGGAATTAAAATTTGGTAAATTTTATAAAACGCATTATGACATAAAACAGTTATGACATAATAGAAAATGTCATAAAAGATTCCCTGTGCTGATGTTTGACTGTGCTATCCATCCCAACATGGGCTATTATCAGTATGAAATGCATGTATCCCAACTTTTCCACTGAAGGCAGTGGATTAGAAGCTCTGCCACTGTTGAAGGCACTGAGGAATCTGGTAAGGAAATATCTCTGAAATGATGACCCGAGGGGTTATAGATTGCCTAATATTTATTAAAGATAGGGGAAAAATTGATGGAGAGATTTAGGTTTTACGCATGATGGCAATACGTACTGGTAATATGTATGCAAGGAATTTACATTTATTAAAAAAAACTAAAATGGCTGCTTATAATATACTTTCATCCACTTCATTACAAGAAAGCTGTATGAGGAGAAATTTAAAAAGAAGACCAATGCAGTGGGAAAGATTTAATCAAGAAATATGTGGTAAATTTAGAACAGATAGTGTCAAGAATGAATAGATGCTTAATGAATGTGGACTGAATACTGAAAAATGAGTGATATTGTGGAATACAAAAACAATATATGATTAATTTATTTATCTATTTATTAAATTTACATGCTACTCATCTCACTGTTGAACAACTCTAGGCAGATGTGATGGAAGTAAAGCACGCATGGGGAATAACTGAAATGCTTAATTAATGACAGAGAGTAAGATAATATTTATTTGTTTTACATTTTTATGGATACAATATAAAAGAAGTGTGTTGAAAGGGCTTGGTATTATATAGAGAATGAATTATTAAATCACACAAAGAAGATGAAATGGGATAATAGTAATAGGAAGATAGACAAAGTGGTTTTAGATGAAACTAAGCTGTGAAATTTAAATAACAAAAGGCAATGTATGAGTTAATGTAATGACATAGTGAAAGAAAGATAGAATTTATTGAAAGATACAGTAAATGGGGGTGGGGACATTTCCCCTATGTTCTACCTTTCATTACTCTTTCTTAATGCTTTTCTGCACCTGATGTAACATTGCTTAACCACAGGGGAATAGCATGTTCTTATGTAAGTGGTATTACAGATAAAAATATAGAATGTACTGGACAATGTGACTCCCTAAAAGTGCCTTTAGTGATCACAGTTAATCTACATTTAGGAACTTTCGAGGGACATACTGTATTCTACTACTTAAGGCATACTTAGCATTAATTCAAAACAAACAATAATTTAAGAAGAGGCAGATATATTAATTAATCTTACCTTCCAAGGAAAAATGCTATATAAAAGGTAGAACTGTTC
This sequence comes from Sibynophis collaris, assembly GCA_036250565.1. Taxonomy (NCBI): domain Eukaryota; kingdom Metazoa; phylum Chordata; class Lepidosauria; order Squamata; family Sibynophiidae; genus Sibynophis; species Sibynophis collaris. The sequence goes on from JANHFK010006006.1 coordinate 21,793, forward strand.
AGATTAACAAACTGAAAAAGAAACATTTTCAAAGTGAAGCTGTTTTCCCACTCAGATTCAGTACGAGGCTGCTCTGTAATGAAGAAAAAAAAAGGAAATTGTAATGTTTATTACAATTTGAATGCTGGCTTTGGGCAAACTGCATGCACCCTACAAGTTTAGAAATGTCACAGTAAACTTAGTTATAGATCTTGCTTATAATGCAGTCCATACTCAGGGAAAGTACTAGTTTCTGAGACAGAACTTCTCAACCTTGGTAATGTTAAGATGTGTGGACTTCAACTTCCAGAATTCTCCAGCCAGAAAGGCTGGCTGGGGAATTCTTAGTATTGAACTCACACAATTTAACATTGCCATGGTTGAGAAACACTGCAGGGTAAGTAGTATACATAGTGCAGGCAGGCAGTATCCCTCAGCAGGAACTTGTAGAGAAATAGAGAAAGCTTCTTGCTTTCAGTTTTCCAGTTGGAGATGCTTGTAACTGAACAGAGAGATATCTGGACTTGGAACCATTCCTGGCCTTTAAAAGTGCGAAAAATGCATGAATTCATTACTCAATGGACATCAAATGGGTTGTGAGTGGATTGACTCATGTAATATTCTCAGCAGCTCAATTGTATTTAGGACTCAAAGAGGCCAACTTTAAATTTTCTGTTATTTAGTGGACAGAAAAATATGATGATGTAGGAGGAACTGATGTCCAATAGGACTTTCATATGCTTGGCCATATGAACTGATTTTAGAAAATAGGAGGTAGTATAAATGTTAGTTGCAATGAGATACAGTAGCTGTAAGAAAAACTACCCGTATTAAGGATCCTATCTGAGTCAGTCATTGGGACCAAAGGTTTATTCTTTTAAGTTTCTGGGCTTGTGCTGCAGCCCATTGATGGACTGTATGCTAACATAAAGCAAGGTCATTGCACACACCTGAAAGTAAATCAGGGATATTTTAATTGGGGAGTCCATCTGTCAAGAACAAAGAACACTTATCTACAGGAAATATGCATGTGTAAATCTTGTAAC
>JANHFK010006008.1:7957-19705 GCA_036250565.1 Sibynophis collaris
AAGGAAGGAAGGAAGGAAGGAAGGAAGGAAGGAAGGAAGGAAGGAAGGAAGGAAGGAAGGAAGGAAGGAAGGCAAGCAGCCAATTCCCAGGAGACGGCCATCAAAGTGCTTCTTACCGCACAGACTCGGCCCACCCTGGCGTAGAGAGCCTGGGCCCCAGCTTCTGCCTCCAGCGCTTTCTCAGTGAAGAAGAAATACACCTTGTTGTCTTCCCGGTCTTCGTTGTCAGGAATCACGTGGGCACTAACAAATTTAGGCTCTTAAAGAGACAGTGAGATACGGCATGGATGAAAGTGATTCATTCCAATGTCAGCAAAATTGCATTCAAGATATACAGGAAGGTTTGAAGAAGATCAGAACAGCTCATTGTGGATAGGAAACAATGATTCCGGAATCTAAGGCAGCGTTTCCAGTTCAAAGCTCTTTTTTTGTCCTTGTGGCGTTCTTCTGCGGTAGAACTAGCTAGCCTTGCAGGAGGGAATGTTTGGCCAGGGCGTAACTTCTCGGCTCATCAAAACGTTGCAAAGCAAAACTTCTATCTGCATTGTCCCCTACGAGACCATGAACCTCTCTAAAACAAGGGGTCCCAGGCCCACCTCCATGACGAGGACTGAGCACCGTGCTTTGTGGGAGAAGACCTACGGCGGAGCAGACCGAGCAAAGTACCCTGAAGTAGCATTTTTCATGCTTCATGCTGGCGACTGCCATTGCTGCCCTCACCCGCGTCATTATTACTTCGAGCCGTTTGTACCTTTCAGCAGCCGCTCATCGTCAGGCTCGGTCCGTATGTGAGCCAGGCGGCCCATCAGGCGGAAGATGGCAGCGTCTCTCCCCCAGTAGTCGCTGTACAGCCCAGTAAATAGTTCGCTCCCTGAAGGCCAAAGAGACAAAGGGAGGGAGTTAAGGGAAGCCCCCAGCAAGGCCAACACAGGCTAGGCCGGGCAGAAGGAGGGTTGGGGAGTCTGTATTGGCCTAACAAGAGGCCCAGCGCATAACTCTCTTGGGCATCTGCTCTTCTGCCCCTCGACCTTCTTCTCCAACCCCAGACTCCCTCCTTCGTCTGAGCAGCCACTTGGCAAATCCTCTACACCACAAAGACATCAATGCCACAAAGGACCTCTGCACTTCAGTTGTGTACCAAAATGGCCCAGCATCTTCGGACAACAACAATTGTTGCCTATTGAAGCCCAGGCTATCAGAAAAGAGTCAGCATATACTTCTGTGTTTTCAGCTTCTCTTAACACAGAACAGGAGTCAAACCCATCTTGTGATTCTAAACTTTAGAGATGTGGAAAAGCCTGTTTGATTTTGATATAAATACTGTATGTATGAGCTTCAAACAATATATAATATATAATAGTGGGGTATTATACAAGCGAGTATTCTACAAGTAATTAGAGGTAAGGCAGAGATTCAGTAACCTAATATTTAGACTCTATATTTTCCCTAACGTAAGTTAAGGGCAATTAGGATTATATATCACAGATTCATTTCTCAAAATATAGATATCAGTGGAATCAAAAGAACTTGCATATATTTACCACGAGATGGCAGCCAAGCCACAGAATAGTGGAAAGAACATATTTCGCATACAAAAAGAAGAGTCTTCTCATAATAATATATTTATTTTCTTCCTTTTTAAACTTGAAAGAAAACAAACACATTTTCTAATTTATGTTTCACCATTAACATGAGTAATACTATTATTTTGATTATTAGTGTATTTTCTCAAGGATTTACAATTTTTACTTGCCAAGAAGGAGGGATTTAATTTTGGTTTATATCAATTTGAAAACAATTATGCTATTTTAAATAATGACTTGAATAATGTAAACTCTCTACCAGGTAGACTCTGAAATCTGTTTCCAACAAGAGAGGTGTTATTATTTCTTGGGTTTTGCTTAATACTGAATAAATATTGATTTGAAACTCGATGCCCTGAAGCTAAGTAAAATATTAGCATATAAAATAAATTTTAGCAGCTCATACTGATGTGGTACTTCATGGCAATCTACAAAATAATTATGTAATCACATTCTCTAATTCTCAGCTTCAGAAGATACAACCTTGACATCCACAGAAATACAATATTCATGTGTGTGTGTGTGTGTTTGTTTAGCCTTATGCCCCGGATTGTTTAGCCAGCAGGTCTCCAATCATTGGACTCAGCTCTTCATATTTGAAAACAGACCCATATAAGAGAAAAAAACCTTTGGTTTCCCTGGGAGTCTGGAGCTTCTCTGTACGACTCGTGAAAGCAGCTGTGTCTTTCCGAGGCTTCCACAGCCGATTCAGAAACTGCCTATCATGGTTTCAGTCTCTGCAAGAGATTCTTTTCTAGATTCTTACCTTGCAGTGTTGCTGCCCAGACTTGTCTTTGTGTGTTTGCAAGATAAAAGATGTCTGCATATCTATAGTATCTACACTATGGCACAGCTGCAATTTCCCTGTTCTATAGTTTGGGGCTTCTTCAGTCTGGTGTGACGTTGCTGGTCTTCCCTGGCAGTGCCAGCTCTCTGTGGGCCTTCAAAGGGCCTCAAGGCCTCCCGTCTTTGTGGCTAACAAGCGGCCATCTTTATTCTGACTTTTCTGGAGGAAGCTGCGTTTTCTTTCTGGGATGGGGAAGCCGAAAGATAGCAAACCAAACGTCTCTTGAAACTTTTCAGTAACTGCAGCCATTTCCACAAATAGCTCGCTAATAAAAATATAATAATAATAATAGCCCATTTCAAGCGTGGAATTAACTTGGCAAACGTGCTGGAGAATTTGCATAATTGTACACCTATGGTGTGAAATGATCAATTGAGAAATTGAATGTGCAGATCAGCCTTTTAGAAAAGATGCAACTGTATTCCAAACTCATTTTTACTGGCAATTTTCTTCTTGCGAGGCAGAATCAGCATTTTTTCATTAGTAGGATTTTTAGAGGTCTCGAATTAATACTGTTGGATTTACTTGGCTGTAAATCTACTTTCAGTGAGGATGTTTCTGCTCAGCCAGAATTGTCTGATGAAGCATTTTTCCACTGAACACTGAAATATCAATCCACATACAGGACTAGATCTTCCTTCAACGATGACATCTTGATGCAGCGATAACAGCCTCTGATTAGATTTATCCAGCAACGTTTGAAAAAGAGAAATATCTCTTCCCAATTTCCATAGGACTTTGCTTCAGGAGGATCTGGCGGACCTGAAGACTTGAACGTAGCTGCGTCACAGTCCCCTTCGGGCCCTGGGAGATCCTGGGCTCTTTCTCCGTGGCTGATTGGGTGACATCCGACCGATGGGCGACACTGCCTGGCACTAGGCTGACCATCAATGTCTACAGTTCTCTCCCTGGGAAAAGGCAGAAGTGCCCTCCTCCCTGCGCTCAGCATGACAGGGTCTCTCTGCCCCTTCCACCTCCAGCCTCTCCCCGCCTGGGGGCTGCTTCCTCAGGTCCCTGCTTGGTTTAGCTGGGCTTTGGGGTTGAAGCCTTCAGCCACCTGCTCCCGACATTCTTTGCTCCTCCCTCCCCAGAACAACTCCCCCCCCCCACACACACTCCCGTTAACTGGAAGTAACGGGAGTCAACCGGGAAAAGCAACGGTTCAGGGGATTCACCTTCTTTGCTCAGGCACAGCGGCTGCAACGTCCTGGAGCAGGAAGGAGGCAGATCAGAGGCCCTGCCTATGTCAGAAGCCACACGCCTAAAGGAAACAGCCTTTCTTTCAAGAACCTGTGTGGTCTCTGTTAACTCGCCAGTCAGCTCCATTACGAAGGAGGAAGTGGTTTTACTGAAAGCAGACTGGAGAATTCATTTGTTGAGTCATAAAATTATTTATGGAATATGCCCAATCGTGTAACATTTTTGTATAGTATTAGCCATGGGTGAAAGCTTATTCTGTTTTCTGATTGTCATGCAGAATTTATTCATTCAAAAGTAGAATTGTTCCTTACTGTTTTTCCTTAGTATCAAATAATCTCTCCCAAAACTCAAGCTAATTCACAATAAAACGTTAAACGAACAACCAAACAAAGTAAAAGTGGTAGGATAAGGAATACAATTTAAGTCTTCTCTGCTACTGAGGAAAATTTGTCCTTAAATTTCATCCATTAAAATAATTTCATTTTAGAAAAGCTTAAGTTTGATTGGAGTTTGCCCAATGTTTTAATTTAATGCACACAAAACCACAAAAAATTGCCAAAGTGTGCCGTGAGGCTTTTGATTGTCGTGCTGTTGAGTACTTTGAACTCAATTCCAAAAAGATATTGTGGAACACATGAGCCTGTCTGGAGCTCTTTAAAACAGCTACAATTTGGAAAACATTGTGAAACCCCAGGAAAAGCTTGAAGGGGCTTCAGGGAGGCTCTTGTGTTCAGCTTCTGGGTGCTCTGAAGGTCCGAAATGAATCCAGAGGTGTGGATGGATGGATGGCTTGAATGGACAAAGTCTCAGAGGTGAGATTAAACAAAACTGTTCCCTATTCTTCTCTGAGTTGACTTTCTGTGCTTACTTTTTCCAACACTAAACTAGAATGAAAGAAGAGAAGACATTTCTAGGAGCATCTGTGAGGACACATTTTCCTCCTCTGTGAGAAAACAACATTGATTAGCTCTAAATTGTTTGTACTGGAAGTAGACAAGCACTAAAAGAGCAGCCATCTTGAACTTTGTATCCAAAAGCATGTGCAAGTATAGCTGAAGCCCACTTTCCCATCTTCTGCAGCTGGGGGGGGGGTCTCCCCTGGAGAAGGGGATTCCATGCTGGCTTAAGGCCACCCAGCCCCAACCATGGCTACTCACTGGGCCGTGTTTTTTCTGAGCTTAGTTTAGATTCAAGCACAAAGGGCTGCTCACTGCCCTGTCTGGACTGATAGCATGGAACAAATCCTATCTTATCTTAGCGAACATGGTTCCAAAGGTGCCTTTTGCATTAAACAATATTAATACAGTGTAATATAGGATGGATAGCATATCAACATTTCCAAACTACGGTGTGAGTCTGCTAAATGGATCTGTGAATGAGTTCTGCATGAGCTCTCGTAAAGGGCAGGGATGGAGAAACATGCTTAGATCTGTAGCCTCCATTTCTGTAGGCTTTGGACTGAATTTCCAAAAGAGAACAATTCTTGAAGCAGGAGCTGGCACAACTGGGATTTCCCCCACATTCAGAATAGATTACATGACAGATAACAATAATGGATTACAATAACACAGTCGGTCAGGGTAACAATGCCTGACGTTTCCCCAGTGTGATGCAATAGGCAAGACGGAGGGCAGACGAACCCTGAGACTCTAGGGGTCAATCCAACAGATTAACCCGGCATAAGTAAAGAAGGAGAGAACTGATGCATTGTAGGTGGAATAGAGAGTTGGTGCGAATTGGAAAGGGGTTCTGAGGTTATTACCATATAAAGTGGACATGAAGGAAGAACTTGGTGCATATGGACATCTGCCCCTTCCTTTCTCTAATCGGTGAGCTTCTAGGTGAAAGAGATGACCCTTTAAAAAAAGTACAGAGAGTATTAGGAGAGATACTGGCAGATGAAAAGAACTATCAGAGGTACTAGATGTGTCAGGGTTTTCTATTCAGAACAATATAATCAGTACTCCAGTGTCCAGGGCTGACATGCTAAGATGCTGGAGGACCTAGACCTCCCGACCTCCCTCCCTCCCTCGTGTATAATCTGAAATGTGTCATTCAGATATTTTAAGTAGAGATTTAAATCTCTTCCCTTCATTTCCACTCATGCAGAAAAAGAAAATCAGAAATATCAGTTTATTAAGTAATAATTTTATAAAAATTACCATCACTTTTTTTTAAGTGTCTTTCTTAGGAAAAAAAATCATTTAGTAGTTAAACATATAATGTTAAGTCTCCTTTGCTCATTTTCTTTTAAAAGGAACAGATAAGGAAAAAAATCAGAAAAAGGGAGAAAGAAAAAATGTAAAAAGTCTCAATCTTCAAATACAGTATTAAACTTTGACTTCACAGAATAAGATTGCTCAGGTTTTTCTTCCCCAAAGGAAACCCTGCTCAAAAGCAGGGAATGAGGACACACCATTAGTCTAAGATTGTAAATCTGGACTTTCTCTTGTAATCCATGATTTATCCTAAACGATGGATTTAGTGACAATGAGACAGAGACATTCCTTTGCAAAGGTCGATAAATCCATAAGGCTTCACGTTATGCTAATTTCCAAAGTTTGAGTATATAATTCATATACCTTATACTATTTATATTATGTTCATGTAAATATTAAACTGACCTATCTGCAAATTGCACAGGCTACAACCAGGATGATGTCTCCAAGAACACCTCCTAAGCTACCTAATCAACATCCTTTAATCAGCAGAAGTTAATCACGGATGTTATCTCTGTCCTGCAACTGCCAGCACAGCCCAGCTTGGCTAAAAGAAGCACCTGAGTATAAAACCCGCCTCCTTGGGAACTGCCTCAGCCTCTGGAAGCATCCACTCGTCGTAATGGGAGGGAATCTCAGGCGGTGAACCCACAACCAGCCAAACTCAAGGGTCCCTCCTAAGTGGGGCTTATCAGGTCGCCCCACTAAAGAAACATCAAACGTCAAACTTACTAGTAACTTTGAAACATTTTTATCCCTTGAGAATGAAGGGACACTTTCAAGAAAAGAAGGAAGACAGAAACATGCAGCCAGGGTCAGCCCGAAACATAAGAAGGACTAGGGATGACATGACAGCCGTATTCCAGTATTTGAAGGGCTGCCACAAAGGAGAGGGGGGTAAAATTATTCTCCAAAGCACCAGAAGGCAAGAAACAAGAAGCAACGGATGGAAACTAACCAAGGAGAGAAGCAACCTGGAATTAAGGAGAAACTTCCTAACAGGGAGAACAATTAACCCAGTGGAAAAACTTGCCATTCAGAAGTTGTGGGCGCTTCATCACTGGGGGGTTTTAAGAAGAGGCTGGACAGTCACTTGTCTGAAATGGAAGGTGTGAAACTCAAGGCCCAGGGAACAGATCTGGAAAGAGCGAAGGACCACTCCGCGGGGCCTCTGCCAGGGAAAACGGAGCTGGCGAGGGCCGCACATTCACTGGCAGAGCACTTGGGTCACCGACATGAGTGACACTGAGCTGGCCATGCCCCCCCTCCGCCCCCCCCGAGGTCAAACACAACCCTGATGTGGCCCTCAATGAAATCGAGTTTGACCCCCCTGGTTTAGGGTCTCCTGCTTGAGCAGGGGGCTGGACTAGAAGACCTCCAAGGTCCCTTCCAGCTCTATTCTACATTTTAGGATACATCAAGATGCTCTTGAAGCATGGAACTCTCAAGATCATCCCTGATGTGAACGCAGCATGCTTTGTTCTCAGACTTATGTATCCTGTATTCACCCGTAACAACTTCCCTTTTGGCACAGCAGAGGAAGCCATGGCTCCTAGGAGAGAAATGTCCTGCCAGGGGTGTTCAAAAAACACTGCAACGCAGCAGACATAGCAGTGTGTCCATCATCTGGCCAGTTTGAGCCATGGCAGATGCTGGTGCTTCTGGTGGCCAAGCCCCCAATTCTTCTGTTGCAGTTAGAAACTTTGCAAATTGCATGGATGTCATTATGGGATGTAGGCAGTTTTGCCACCAGATGTCTTCTCCAAAGCTGTGAGCAGGATCGCACGTGGCTGAACCAGCCCGGGTTGTTTTGGAGGGGAGAGGATATTGGTCCTGAGCAAAGGAAGGGGCCAGTCGAAGCAGCCGGAGACTCGGCCGGAGGACTCTGTGAGCTCAGGGGATGGAGGCGCAGAGAGACGACGTTTCCACTGAGGGGGAAATCAACTACTCAGAAGGGCTACAGACTCAACCATTCAAAGGGGGGAGGGGAATTTTTTTGCAATTTCCAAATCCGGAGAGAAACAGAAGAAAGTCAGAAGCCTCCCTAAACAGCCGACACTGTGACATCACACAAATCTGGAAACAACACCAGCCCAAGTGGCCCAAAGCCATTGTGTAGAAGGGCCTTGTTGCATTGTTCCCCCCTTCCAGCCGTAGGGCTGTTTGCAGTGACGCAGCCAGGAGTTTGTATAAATCGGGATGAAAGTTGGATGAATTTCCTTTGATCTCTCTAATGAATGATTCCATGTCTACCTCAAAGAGAATGAAAGGGAGGCCAATTTATAATAGGTGCCCTTCACTTCTCCATCTCCAGGAAGGAAGCTATCTCGGATTCCCACCTTTAATTTTAGAATATCGCTAGCTGAGCTGAAAAGCACAAAGTGTACTCCCTGTGTCAGAAAATAGCATTACTTTTAAAAAACAAAGCAAACCTATAAATTAAGTCCTAGCAATGACAGACAAGTTGTCTGAGAGGTAAAATCCTTGTTTATTTTTAAGCTTGTGCTTAAGAATCTGTATGGTTATTTTGTTTTGGTGCAAAGTGATTATTGCCTGTTAGAAACACTTTGGATTTTTAATATAGTATAACTATAGTTGGATAGTTTCTTTTCCTTATGACGAAGAACAAGACAGAAATGCATTCTCTTTCTGACTCAGATCTTATTGTTAATAAATAGTTGTAAAGTCAATAGGAAAGGAGAAAGACCGAAGCTGTTTCAAGGGGAGAGTGTGTGTTACAACAGCTTGTAAGAAATCCAGAGTTCTCATATCTGCTGTTGTCATTTTCCAGTCTCCTGGTGTGTTAAATGTTAACGGATGGAGAAGCCACACAAAGAGGATGGGATGGACATTAAGAATGGTGGTGTAACAGGTTGGCACTCTGTTTGATCAAAGCAGATTTGCTCAAATGAAGTACTCCTCAGAGATGTTTGACTCAAATATGTTGGATAGCATCTTCCAGTGCTTGAGGGACTGTCACAGATTAGAGGAGGTCAACCTATGCTCCAAAGCACCTGAAGGCAGGACAGGAAGTAATGGATGGACACGCCTCATCAAGGAGAGAAGCAACTTAGAACTAAGGAGAAGTTCCCTGACAGTGAGAAGAATGGATCATTAGGAGGGCTTCCCTCCAGACGTTGTGGAGGCTTTTAAGAAGAGACTGGACAGTCATTAGTCCAGGATGGTACAGAATCTCCTGCTTGAGCAGAGGTTGAACTAGAAGACCTCCAAGATCCCTTCCAAACCTCTTATTCGATGTTCTACTGAAGTAACTGTCTCCCAGTTAGCATAGGGAAGGTTGCACCATGTGCTAATGCCAAAGATTGAATGGAAGAGCCCATTTTAGAAAAACAATTCGAGGAGAGGAATAATGGCAACCGACAGATATTCCGGAGCAGAGATTATTTCCCCAAAACTATAGTGATATTTTCACTGAATAAAGCCCAAAGCCTGTATTGATTTTCCTATAGAGAAGAGTTTTCACTGCCTTTATGTTTCTCTCCTATTCAATAAAACTCTCATCCTTTGTACAATTTAAGCCGCCTGCTGTATGTGAAATACTTGTTGCGTTGCGTTTTGCCATCTTTTGTTATCTACAGTGTGTTTGCACAGCTGCAATTGCTAATTGAATAACACGGCTTACGTTTTCAAGGAACCCTCCGAAGTTAAGGTGGACCACAAATTTACATTTCTCTAAAATGGTGAGATGTTTCTTTGGCAGAATTCCCCCCTCACCCCCAATTCAACAAGAGAGCAAAGCATGAACTTTGTAAGTATTTGCAGATGGACACATTCATCAGGGAAGCCGTCTGCAAAATTTCAACCGTTTTTCTCTTTTTAGAGTTTTCCCATACTGGCCTTCCAGGACAGGGTGAGAAACAGCATCGGATGATTATGCGTATGATTTATGCGTGTTGATGTCAATACAGTAGAAAACCATCCTCTCAATATCATGGATACCAGATCTGAAGCTGCAAAATGCCGGGTGACTACAAGGGGACAGCAAAAGGTTGAGTGTTGGCTAAGTCTCTTTGCCATCTACTGACTGGCTGGATTTTTGCAGTCCAGATCTGCTACATGCTGTGATTTAGCCATTCTTGGCCATTTAGGAGAAAACATTAGTCATGCTGAGTCTCTCTCTCTCTCTCTCTCTCTCTCTCTCTCTCTCTCTCTCTCTCTCTCTCTCTCTCTCTCTCGTACCTGTAAGTTTAGAGGAATAAGTTGTGTATGGAAACTGCCAGGCCCTTCATGGTTTTTAAAGTTGTGTTTGTTTCTTGATGTGGCTATTTTGTTACTTAGCAACTGAGCAGGCCCCCCCCCCCAATAATCAGAACACAATACTAGAAGAATTAGTGCAAATTTAGGCCAATTAGAGTCTCCTGATCAAGTGATTTGCATAATCAAGAAATCATAAAAAGGATTTAAAGTGACAAATCTTCCTCCCAGGTGGTTCACTTAATTGAAGCTTGACTGTAACTGGGACGATTATCCTGAGTTTTAGCATCCAAATACTTCCATTGCCTCATGCGGAGAAGTATCGACACAGACGGCCAATACCTATTTGTTAAAAACCAGCCCTCATTATTATAAATATCATGAAAGTATAAAATATTCCATTCGGCTACGTATATTTTGGGTTTCACCCGGCAGACCTTCCTTGTTGGCCTCAGAGCACCCTGGGCGACATTCCTGGCTCGCCTGTTTTCCACCTACAGAGATTCTGCCAAAGGTTTGCAGCCCCTGAAGGAGTTTCCTCCATTTAGAGACTCTTGGCTTTTCTTTCTCTTCTCCGTTGCATCACACTGGATCAGAGGAGCAGGAAGTAACAGGCAGTAACTCCGTTGGTTTCACCTGAAAGGGCTAGAATGTCCCAGGGTGCCTGAGTTAGGACTTCAGTAGGAGAGCCAGTGTGGGCATTGAAAGCAAACCCTGAAGGGTTTAGGGGGATTGATTGACAGGACCTGGGGTTTCTCAGGCACACAAACGTCAAGCTCAAGTGATGAGCCCTTGTCCGGCAAAGCTTCTGCAAAGTATACTTAAGGCGGCCATTGGAGGTGAGGGGAAGGTCGGTAGCCGTCCTGCAGGATGATGAGGAGGTAGAAGGTATTTGCCACGGAGTCCAAGGAGGTGTTTGCCGTAATCCTCCACAAAGCTTCTGAGGCAACCTGGTTTCATAAACAGGTCACCTTAACTTGGTTGTATTTCTCAGCTACATTTTTTTAAAGCGGAGATCTGGATTATCATCATTATACCCCCAAAAACAGTGTTTCCAATTAAACATTTCATAATTGTTGAATGAAATTATAATCACGTTAATGGCAACATTGTGCTCTGAAGTAATTGAGGGCCTCCTCAGTAATGGAAGTGCCCCTATTTCCTCCACACACACCCCTCCGCCCCAAGGATGCCAGGGGGAAAAGGAAGCGCCGGGGGGGGGGCATCGGATCCGTTGGGATCCCCTCAGGATCACAAGGGGCACCGCAGGCCTCCCTCTCTTCCTACCCAGAGAAAATAACAGCCCTCCCCCACCCCCAAATGTCTCCTCGCTGTGGGGAAAGTGGGATTCTCCTGCCTGGTTTCTTAGTGGGGATGGGGGCTAGGATAACCTTTGGGCCCAGAAGAGCCGCAAGGGAGCAGGGAGATACAATCCCCAAAGTCTTATGGATTCTTAAAGTGGAATTGAGCAGGCCACACGAGGGATTAGATGAGGAGAACAAGAGGAGGGGACTCTTGCGCAGTGACCTTTTTGAGAAAGGGAGGACTGGAGAGCTTTGTGATTTTTTTTTTTTTTTAAAAGGTGCGTGTGCGTGTGTGTAATTTGTGGTGCTTAGACAAGTACAGGTCCCCCTCCCTCCACTTATTCCAGTTTCCCAGCACTTTGCAGCACAACCACATGGTG
>JANHFK010006009.1:13865-24648 GCA_036250565.1 Sibynophis collaris
GAATAGAATAGAATAGAATAGAATAGAATAGAATAGAATAGAATTCTTTATTGGCCAAGTGTGATTGGACACATAAGACATTTGTCTTTGGTGCATATGCTCTCAGTGTACATAAAAGACAAGATACACTCATCAAGAATCACAAGGCACAACCCTGGTGATAGTCATACGATGCAATAAGGAATCCAGTCATACTAGGAAACAATCAATATCAATATAAATCGCAAGGATACAAGCAATAAAGTTACAGTCATGCAGTCACAAGTGGGAGGAGATGGGCGACAGGAACAATGAGAAGAAAAGCAGCCTAATGTGAATAGTTTGACAGTGTTGAGGGAATTATTTGTTTAGCAGAGTGATGGCATTACAAAGGGCATCACAAAGTACCTTCTTTTGCTATTATTTTGTAGCCATAAAAATCTCTTCATTTTGGTGCTTTTGCTAGTGACAATGTTGGGTGCCATTTTTTTGTATGTAGAAGGTCTGTTGAAGATAGGTGGTACCACCTGACTATAAAGCACAGTTGGTCGTTTGATTATTTATAGGGTAGGTAAGATACAGAATGTATGGGTCCATTCAGTGTGTAAGCATACATTAGAACTCAAAATTATGCCTTTGACAATCAGTTTCCTTTGAGCTGTTGACTTCTTTCTTCTAACTACTCCTTTCTCCCTGATGTGGATATATTTGTCTTTAAAAAGAATTTAGGAGTATCTTAGTGACTTTCCTACCTGATTGATTAGGAAAAAAAATCCATATGACTTTATAATCCAAGCAAGGATATATTTTGATTTGAGGCCTAAGTGGCTAAGATTGCCAACTACATTTCTTCTAATTCATTCATTCATCTCATATCCCAGTAGCCTGGAGCAGAGAGAGAGGGGCACTTGGGAATACTTGGGAAGAGATTTGTAATCTTAGTCCTCATTCATTGGACCACACAAGTGAAGCTGTTTCTTCATTCATGCTTGTCAGCAATTGACTTAATCAGGCAAGGGATGGTATATTTTTAGCCCACGGTTGGTGATAAGTGCCAAAGGGTTCGCAAGAGTGCAATATTTAGTAACAGGAGCTCATTTTGAGTCTGTCCTGCTTTCCTTTCCCACAAAACTGGTGTCTGCCTGTGATATATTTCATCCAAGCGGGAGAAAAACTGTAAAGATGCATGTAGCTCTCAATGGTCTCTTTCAGCCCTGCTAAAGAAGGCTTACCAGCTGCAGTCTTTCATGCCCTGAATTATTCAAACAGGTTTAAATTATTTTTAAAATGAATTAATAAAAGGTACTGACAATTGTCCTAAGAAGTACTGTATGTGTCCACATTTATAGTGAATTTTCTGCTGTATAAACCTTCTTCCCTTCCCAGCATAACATAAGTAATCATATATTCTGCAGAGAATTCTTAATTATTGCATTATGCAATAATTTAGGAAAACAACTGTGAGTCAGTTTAATTCTGGTGGCAATATTGTATACCTAAAAAAAGAATAGGGGAGATACTTCCTCTCATTATCATAGTTGGTTCAAGAGGAATTCTGGCAACATAAGATTCCTAAGAAATAAATTTGTGGTTTGCCTCAGCCAAATTGTTTAAAAATCAATGGGAAATGGATAGTGTTGTTATTATATAATGTGGCTTCTAATTCTTTTATATTCCAAATGAACATTTTGCAGAGATGAACTGCAACTATTTATTTGTGGTGCAGGGATAGAGAGAATTTTGATAAGATAGTGTGGCACCAAGATAGATCATTTCATGTTTGTTAAAGAGGGTGGGTAAGCAAGGACACTGTTTTAGGGAAAGATACCCTGTACAATTTCAGCAATAGTTAGTCACCGTTTCAGCTTCTTGTTTAGTAGAGAGAGATAATTTGCTAGTAGCATGTTTGCTAATTTGTATTCACCAGACTAGAAACCACAGGCCCTGTTGGCACAAAACTCCCGTGGATTTCAGTTTATTCGAGCATTTTGTTATTTTAACAGAAATGGTGCAATTTTAACAGTTGGAAGCTTTGGCTTTTCAACAGTCAAATGGGGAAAGTCGTATGTCTCAGCAGTTAATTCAGTTTTAGAGAAGGGTATCCAGGCTGGAATCATCCAGATGTAGTGATGCTGCAGTTCCCAGAATCCTCAGTCATGAAGAAATAATTTAGTTTCTTATACTGTTTCCTGAAAAGTGGCAAAGACTTTGCTTAGGAAAATAGCTTCTGTGCCATCAAGTTAAAGCAGGGAATAAAATCATATATAAAAAAAGAAGTCTTAAGTGTGTGTGGTTTCTATCACAGAAAAAGCCTTTGTTCCCATTAGTGTATCTTAATTAGTCGTTTTGTTTCACACTGGGACTGATAGTCTGGAAGTCATACTTACGTTAGAGCAAAATCATGCAGCCTTTGATCTCCCATCTTTTCCCACCTTCGAAATATTTGGTGAGAGGGGATGGATCACCTAACCCAAGTTTTTGTTATGCCTTCCCACTAAGAAGCTATATTTCTATGCAGCATGTGTATAAATAAGTGGCTCAGTTGTGCTCAAAGATACCTTTTATTGCTTTTTAAAGTTTCTTCTGACCTCCATCTGCAAGCTTTATTTCTTTTTATTTGCATTTAGATGTAGTTTTGCCAATCTGAGCCTTTGAAGAAAGGTACAGAATAAAAAAAATCCTAACCAAAGAACAGTAATCAATCATCACTATAAAACAAGGTGGAAATAAATCATGACAAAATGTAGAAACTCTCAAATAAATTCACAGTAATAGCTAGTAAAGCAGACTCAAGACAGCAATTCAGGCAATAGCTATATCTCTATAGAGTAACATGTATTTTTGGCCCTTGCAATATGCATGCATAGGGAAAGCTTAAATGCTAAAACATGGCCCTGATATCTATATGAGCTGTGTAATATCAGAAAATATATTTAATTTGGTAGTTCGTGCATGTTGCCGTATTTTGTGCGTCACCTACCTACAGAGAAGTGGAAAAATGAGAACAATAATTTTGCTTTCTTGAAATTGGACTTATGTAAGGTGTTGTAGAGATAAAGCAGCTTTGGGGTAAATGAAGATGACAGACTGAACCCTAATCCACAGAAGATAGCAATGCTGTGATAGAAAAATAGATGATGGATGAAAAGTGGCATCTGATTTTAAATAGGGTTCCAAACAACAACAATAACAACAACAACAACAATAAAGACTTAGCTTGGGAGTTGTCCTGGACAAGTGGTAATTGGAAAGTGTCAGATAGAAATGTAGGAGCATGTATGTATGTATATATGTATGCAGGTAGGTCTATGTATGTATATAAATATGTATGTATGTATGGGTGGATATACCCTGTTTCCCTGAAAATAAGACCTCCCCGGATAATAAGCCCAATCAGGCTCTTGAGCACATGCACTAAAATACACCCCTCCCGAAAATAAGCCCTCCCTGAAAATAAGCCTTCCCTGAAAATATTAAAGTGCATATGCAGCTGGTCCCTGCTATTTCCTCTGGTTAGGGTTAGGGAGACAGAGCTGGAAATCAGGTAAAATGGCAAGAGGAGCCCCATCTTGCTCCACAGATCCCAAAATAATAAGACCTCCCCTAAAATAAGGCCAAGCGCTTATTTCAGGGTTCAATAAATATAAGACAGGGTCTTCTTTTTGGGAAAACACAGTATATATGTATGTATGTATGTATGTATGCATGTATGTATGCAAGGTTATTTTTCAGGAATGCCCTGTGTAATATATATAAATATATATTTTGCAATTTATATATATTACACGGGTCATTCCTGAAAAATAACCTTGCACACATATACCCGTGAAAAATCTTAGAAAAAACAAGTATGTATGTATGTATCCTGTTTCCACCAAAATAAGACATCCCCTGATAATAAGCGCAATCGGACTTTGAGTGCATGGCAATAAAGCCAAGTGCTTACTTCAGGGTTCAAAAAAAAAAAAAGAGACAGGGTCTTACTTTCGGGGAAACGCGGTATGTAGGTATGTTTGGGCCACTATCCTATCTGGGGAGGGCTGATCTTGCCTTGGTTATTCATGTACTAATAACGTGTGATCCGTGTAAGGCTGTCTTTAATGATTTTTGAGAAAGTTGCAATTCAACTGATGTAGAGTGGAACTTTCTGGGAATTGCTGTAATGGAAGCCATATAGTTAGTTAATGAGCTTACGTTAGTGGAGCCTGGATGGAGAACAATGGCTGAAATTGAACCCTGAGAAAACAGAATAGCTTTGGGGTTGGGATTCTTTGTTTCCATGGATAATTGCTATCTCTGGTTTTGGTTGCGATTGCATTACCTCAGACAGACCCAGTGTATAATCAGTGTGTGTGTGTGTGTGTGTGTGTGTGTGTGTTCTCCTTGACTGATGACTCCTGCTCATGGAGAAAGTGGCAGTTGTAGCCAGAAGGGCCTTTTTGCAATTGTGGGTTGTGCACCAATTACACCTTTCCTGGACCAACAGTCCCTGCTCATAGTTATTCACCTCCCATTTTGACTATTGCAATGCACTCTACATGGGGCTGCCCTTGAAAAGTATCTAGAAGGTTCAGTTGGTGCAAAATGCTGCAGCCGGCATGGTTTTGTGCAAACCTGGATTTGCACGTATATCATCTGTCTTGTGAGGACTGCATTGACTTTGCTTCTGGTCCAATTCAAAATGTGGGTTATCACTTTCAAAGTTCTACATGGCTTTGGGACTAGGTTATTTAAAGGACAGTCTTTTCCCAGACATATCTACCCAATCCACCAGATTGGGAAGGCAGGGAATGTTATGGGTTCCCTCTCCTAAAATCCATCTATTACGACTAAGAAAAAGAGCCTTCACTGTACTGCAGGGATGATGTACCTTGTGGAACATCATCCCTGCAGAGATAAGATTTCCCCCCCCACTTTAAATACTCTTTTGTAAATCCCTGAAGACCAGGCCTTGGCAGGACCAAGGGAACTCCAGAGTGATATGGAGCCCATCAAGTGGCTCGCCTGATTGTTGTCACTGGGGATGCAGGCTTATTGGTCTTTATATTGGGGCCCTTGTAAGCCATCCAGAGTCACTGAGAATGAGCTGAGTGGCCATAAAAAAAATCTTAATAGATAAATTAAAAATTATACTGACTGCTGTACAAGGTTTCCAAATTTAGAGTACTAGTTTTAACTATAGGATAAGAAATACTTTCAATATTTCGATGCTCTATCCATCACAGGCTTTTCCCCTCATAGAGTTCAACAATTAAATGCCTGTGAGATGCTCCCAAATAAGACATTTTGGAAGCAGTAAATAAATGTCATAGCTTAAGTGCATTGATAGCCTTATTTCCATAAATTTAAAGCTCTCTAAACTGGTTGGTAATATTAACTTGTACTAAATTCCATAATGTGCCTCTGTGATATGTAAAAACATATTTCTTTTTATCTTTCTGATCTTTTCTAATTTACTTGTCATTCATATTCCTTGGATGGCCTCAAATTCTAGCATTAAAAGATGTTTATCTCCCCACTCATTTTTTTTCCACGCTGTGTAGAATTTGAAATACCTTTAGCGTGTTTTTCCTTAACTGCTTTCTTTTTCAGTTATAACATTTCCTTATCAGGGAGTTGCAAGATGCATTAATTTAGTATATGTGAAGTATTTCATAACTGTTAACATTTTCATCTTGAATCAAAGCACCCTTCAACTTCTTTCTGTGTGGGTGGGTTGGACTATAGCCTCTCCCCAATTCTAGTTGATGTTTGTTCATGATATTATCACCTATGGCAGTTCTGTGAAGAAGTTTGTTTGAAACTATGTGGTTATAATGCACCCCTAGCATTCTATATTCAGATATTACCACTGGTTCTCTTCATGAACCACGATGGCGCAGTGGTTAGAGTGCAGTACTGCAGGCTACTTCTGCTGCCTGCTGGCTACCTGTAATTTGGCAGTTCAAATCTCACCAGGCTTAAGGTTGACTCAGTCTTCTATCCTTCTGAGGTGGGTAAAATGAGGACCCAAATTGTTGGGGGCAATAATGCTGACTCTGTAAACCGCTTAGAGAGGACTGTAAAGCACTATAAAGCGGTATAGTTTAAGTGCTATTGTTATTGCTATCTTATCATACTGATTTGTTTAAGTTCCTCTTTAAACTAAAGGCTCCACCATGTTTTAGAGCAGGGGTGTCAAACCAGTGGCCTGCAGATGCGTCAAGCGCAGGCCATGGCCACTCCAGCTCTGCGAAGTGAAAAAACTAAACAAAACATCATGTGATGGCCAAGTGACGCCACGAGTTTTACATCCGTGTTTTAGAGCCTCTAAGCACTGTCAAGGAAACATCACTTTCCAAATGACTTTCGCATGTGCACTTTCTTACAATCATTTGATCTGCTTTAGTAGCTGTAATCTTTTCCTATACTCTTGTGTCTTATTTCCAACCCATTCCTATATCATGTTCTACCCTTATGGATAATTCAAATCAACTTGGAAGTGTTTCAACTCCAGTCAGTTTAATGTTAATGTCAAACATTAAAAGTTTGTATCTGCTCTAAGTGGAACCTACTGCATCTATATTTTATGCTTCCAGCGAAAATTTCTAGATGTACAGTGTACAGAGATACATAGCTCAGTGGAGGCTAGTTGCTTTTCCTGAAGAACATGTTAAGTTCAGTCTTCAGCTAGTATCTCAGACATAACTATTGGAATAATCCTTTGATGATTGTGGGATCGGGTTCTCATGATCACAGTTTTCTGATTGAGTCTTAAGATCAACCAATTATTATGGCCCTTGCTGAACTGAAGAGTTTGAGGATAGGAAAAAGTTTGCATATAAAATATAGTAAACCCTTTGGTGGTATAAACATCAGAATCAAATCTTTAAATTTTTGAACTATCCAGACTGATTTCTGCCTAACATGTGATCTGCCAGTTTGAATGCCAACCAATAAGCATGCTTAAAGCATGCTTATTTTGTGGCACCAGAGGGCCCATCGCTATTTTCTTCTCCAACCCACCATGATAATTCTAAATTTGTTAAATCATCTAGGCAGAAATTACTCCTAATGCAGAGTTCCCCAACGTTTCTGGCCTTGCAGACCCATGAGGGGAGAAGAGGGAATGGTTCCATACAAGTGGTTGGCAAGCTCGCACATGCATACCTCCATTTTGTGCAACCAGTGTGCATGTGTACCCGCCGTTCACGCAAATGGAACATGTGTGACCATGTTCAACCACTGCTCATGCAAGTGGGGATGCGTTTGCACTCACATGCGTTCACCCACCGTTTCCATTGCCTGGCTGCAAACAGCTCACGGCCCACTAGTGGGCCATGGATCAGTGGTTGGGGATCTCTGTCCTAGTACCCTATTTCCTGGAGTAAAGGTAGCAGAAGCCAGGAAGTGCTGCTTTTTGATAGCATCACAGATTCTTTGGAGGAGTCTCCCACAGTGGAGAACAGACTGTCATCAATTGCTGTCTGCATTCAGAGCGATATTGAAGAACGAACTATCCCTGGAGGACCTTCTAACTAGATCAGGCTACATTCTGTTTTATTCTTTTTGAGTTGTTGTCATTGTTTTCACCATCACTTCTGATTTTATGTCTTTCTATGTCTCCTGTGGATTGTTTGAAAATATTGTTTTATATCTTGTAAGCTGCTGATTATCAAATTGATTGAAGTGAGGTACAAATGCAATAAATAAACAAATAGGGGGTTTTTTTGTGTGTCTTTGAGATTCTTTGCCACATCTTTCTTATTTTTAGATTCTTTTAATTTAGAAAAATGGAAAAGTGACATGTGATTTAAAGGAAAAACACCTGAAAAATTCTTTATAAAGAATTTCTGTCTATGTTACATAAGCCTTGTAAAGTTAATGGCCTTTAGAAGTATATCCATATGGGTAGAAAAACGCAAGAGTAAATTGCAATGTGGAGGGTATCCTGAGAGACTAAAAAAGAGATGATAGAGCGCAATTCCCAATGGTTTGCCTTCTTTAAATGCATGTTTTATTATAGGGCATAGAATAACAGATGCTGCTTTGTGAGATTTTGCATAACATTTTCTCAAAATTCCAAATGAGTTTCAAAAAATCTGAGGACTCCTGCTTTGGATAGAGAAATCTCTGAATAATTGATGTGATACTCCATGTTTAACATTTTTATCAGTCCTTCAGTGTAGACCAAATTAAGAAATAGTCTCAGCAGGGATTCCAGGAATGCCTTTTATTATTATAAGGTACAATAGCGAAATCTTGGCAGTCCATCCAAGATCTTCCCTCTGTCTCAGGACAATCTGTTCCCCTTAATGCCTCTCTCATACTTTCCCTAGGTCTATTATAAACTCCTTTACATGTTTGTTTTGTGGTCCCTAATTTGAATAGGGCGTGTTCAGGGGTGGGATTCAGCTGGTTTGGACCAGTTTGGGTGAACTGGATGTTAATTTTAATCTGGTTCACCGAACCTGTAGTTGCAAAGACTGTCTGATCCTGCCCACCCCACCCCTCTGAAGAGTCTCTATGCAGCCCATTTTGGATGCCAGGTAAGTGCAGGACCTGCACGGAGGCTCTGGGAAGACAAAAACAGGCCTACTGGAAGTTCCAAAAGTCCAGAAATGGGCTCATTTCCGGCCCCCGGAGGGCCTCTGGAACCCAGAGAAGGCCGTTTTTGCCCTATCCAGAGGCTTGAGGAAATCCTCTGGAGCCTGGGAATGGTGAAAAATGGGTTTACCAGAAGTACTGGAAGTCCAAAAATGGGCCCATTTCTAGCCTCCAGAGGCCTTCTGGAGCCCATGGAGGTCGTTTTTGCCCTCCTGGAGGCTCGAGGTAAGCCTTCAGAGTTTGGGGAGGGTGAAAACACCCCCCCCCACACCCCCTGGTGCAGGAGGCTGAGTAGGCCATTGCCACCATGGCCACACCCACCCAGCAACTGGGCAGAGAACTGGTTGCTAAAATTTCTGAATCCCATTCCTGGGCATGTTAATTAACTTTATTAATAGTTGCCTGATAACCTACCAAGAATACAAGATTTACAGGCACCTTAAGCGTAATGGGATGTGAGAATGACCTTGAGAGACAGGAAGAAGAGATGCAGCCTAGACAACTGTCTGATAAGAGAATTAGTCCAAAGCAGGAGTGGTGATAGAGAAAGCATCTCAAAATTGACCGCCCAGCATCTCAGAATTGATCCTCCCTACTACTCTGGAACATAAAGACAAGACTGATGTCTGTCCTTCAAGGTAATCCAAATCAGAAACCAAAACCTAAAATATTAATACTTCCTTTATTGTAAGGTTACAGTAACAAAATCTTGCCAATCTAAAAGCATTTCCCTTTTCCTCTGCCTTTTCATTCCAGAGAACTAGGAAGAATTAGGAAGGTCAGTTCTGAAATGCTTTCCTTTCTTTTTCTCTTATGAGACAGTTGTGTAGGCTGTAGCTCTTCCTCTTGTCTCTCAAGATAATTCTCACAGCCCAATAGAGAAAGTACTAGTTTAAAAAATGGCCATAGTGAAGGGAGTAGGTTGCCTTATATATTATATTAAAAAGTGTCTTTTAAGTTTTTGGTGTGAGAAATGCCTTCCAGTGAAGTAAAAGAGCTTCAGTTTTACTCAGCAATAAGCTGAAATAGGTGAATAACACAAACAATGGAATACGTACAAGACAACATTATTATATGGGTGTTATATTTCACATATCCAACTGTATAGACAATATATAGTTCACCCCTTGCCTAATCCTTTTTTAACTTTGTAATTCACGTATTTTCTATGTGATCTTTGAAATTGGGGTCATCTGACTCTTTTCATATATTCTACTATATTAGCTTACAGTGCAGTGGGGATACAAGTTTGGTAGCTTTCCATTAAACCTCTGCCTGAAACACAACCAAACTTTCTTTATCAGAAAAGGAGCATATAATTATAACCTTGAATAACCAATTGAGTTTTGAAAAGCTCTGAGTTCCCGTCCCCAGCTGGACATTTAGAAAGACTGCCAAAATACCATAGACTTTTCAAGTTGACAGTAAGTCTCACAAGCAGACCTATTTCTCTGATGTTTCCTGCTGAGTTTTAAAGCCTAAGAAGCTCAAACAGTGTGTGTAACTTGGCATCCTCCTGCTACTTATGCTGTGCAACTCAAATTATACATAGCTTGAACTCCTTCTGCCAGTTTTATGCACACCTATGGGACTAATAAACTTGTTGCTCATTAAACTCACCGGTAGCCCCCCTGGAACTGTACAGAAAGTAAACGAATGCCTAAACATTACAGTTATTCTATTCCAGCAATTAATTTGAAAGCTTGGATGTAAACAATAGTAATCTGTTTTCCCTCTATGTGATCTATAGTGGCCATTCTGGATCATTTTCTGCAGAGTTATAAAGTACTTGTTTCAGGGATAAAGTTGGAATGTTATTTATACATTGATTATTAAGATACGCTTATTATTAGGAAAGTTGATATCCATTTTGTTTTGGTTCATATATTTTATTTCTTATTCATGTTCTTGAAGGTTTATTTTTTTCAGAGATTGAATAAGGTTAAGTCAGTTTTCTAGTAATGCTTTCTCCATTATTTAAAAAAAAAAATAAACTCTAGAAATTTAAACTCGTAAACTGGTTTAAATCCTACAATTGTTTTAGATAGATCTAGAAGGCCCATTCAGTGCTCTTTCTTCTGCTGTGAGATAAAGATTTCTGCTTGGTTGTGCTACTCTTTTGTTTGTAAATTCAATTCAATTCAAATTTAATTTGTATACCGCCCTTCTCCTTTGCAGGACTCAGGGCAGTTTACAGTCGATTAAAAAACATTCATAC
>JANHFK010006009.1:35985-46275 GCA_036250565.1 Sibynophis collaris
CACGAGTGTGTGCCTCTTCTGCACAGTGGAAAAAAAAACAGCACATAATGACGTCCCGGTGTGTGGGCGCTTCCGGTTCTACAAGCCAGATAGAACCGGGCGGATTTCACTGCTGATATAAGTGATGGAAACCTTTTCAAATTAATTTGCCATTTGTAACATATATTTTGGTATTTTTGGGGGGGGGTTCTCAGATAATCAAATTTTGTTATTTATGTCTGAGATTTTTGGATTTCTCAGTTGGATATCATCATGTTTCTTTTCCAGTTACTTGATATATAGGAACACTTTATAGGAAATCTATGTTTCTCCACTATATACTTTGGACAGAAGAAGCACTGATGTCTTTGAAGGCTTCCTGTTTGAGAGATCAGTTTTTAATAGCCACTTCAGATTTTTATTAGATCATTGTGGGAAGAACAAAGATTGGACATTGCTACTTCAGCAATTAATATGAATTAGGTCTGATTAGTAAAATTTAAGCATTGCTTCTGATAAGAAGTCTCCTTGCTATCATAACTAGATTGTGCTGGAATCATTTTAATTACATCTGTCATAAATCTCTTGCATATTCCTGGTTGGCTAATTAATTTAATCTTCTTGTTTATGTAGGAAAGTATCAACCAAATCAGAACTGATTTAAATAGATGCTTCAGATCAATTGCATTAGTTATTGAAGCTATTTAATTGTTTTTTTAAAAAACAATAAGTTCTTTAAAAATGCCTGGATATCTGAGCTATGTCTATATAAGTTTTCCTGTTTCAGTTTATAACTATCTTTTCATAAGAAGTTCATGAGTTTGACAAGGATTTAAGAAGAACTTTAGACTTCATCATTAAATAATAGGGGAAATGGAAACACTTATGAAACAAACACATGAAATTTAAAGCGAATTAGACATGAGTACACATACACACACATATGCACACAATGTGCATTAACTAAATTAACTAAATTTGTATAGTTTAAACCAGCTTTAAACTAACCAAATAAACCTAACCAGTTGTCCTCCAGGTGTCTTACTTAACTCCTAGCCAATTTAAGTATGTTAGGCTCTCCTTCTAACTGTTGTTGATTGTGTTCTGAGTCTCAGACAATATCATAAGATTTCAGGTTGATGCTGTAGATGGATAGAACCAAGTAACAATGTTTTAGTCCTGAGTGTTAAAACATTTCCTCCCTCTTGTGTGTCTCTCTGTATTTGCCATGGAAGAGTTATTTGCTCTGACTCTTTTCATCAGTAAATAATACATTCTAGTTAATAGGATATAGAGTCATTGTCCTTAAGATTCTCAGAAGAACCAGGACCCTAAGCAGAAATGCAGTATGTCTGGCATTCAGATATTTTAGTGAAGATGGATTATGCTGCTTCAGGCAGATACATTCACAAGAGCTTATGTACTGTGAAATGAAACTATACTCTCTACTTCAGTCAAACTATATCAGTTTCAGGTAAGGTTCAGTAGCTACACTACAATTCCATTTTTGGTGGATGCATAACTCGGTAAATTAGTGGTAAGCAATTATTTTCTGAAGTTAAAAGTGCCTTCTGGATCCTGAGATGTTGATCCATGGAATATTTGTGGCTTTTTAAGGATATTCTCAGATATTGTCTCTTCTTCTAATCTGCTGCAACATTTAAGGGTGAATAATTTGTTTCAAATAAAAAATTAAGCTTATACAAAAGCGCATTTAGTGGGTGCTAGCAATTTTTAATGTTATTCCGCAGTATCTTTTTTTGCAGATGGCAATTCAAGTCATGTCTTTCGGAAATCTTCTAAGATATTTTTATTTCAATTACCTCAAGGAGAGATTGGATTCAATTCTTTCATTTTGTTTTAAGTTAATGATTTTTGTAACCTGCCTTAAAAGTATGGATCGTGGTCAAGGTATAAATATAAAAAAACAGATAATAAAACAAAAATATAAAATCCAAATGAATTTCTTTAATAGACACCACAGCTTAATCAGTTGCTTGGGGCACAAAACACATTGAAATGAAGTAGTTCAAATTGTTTCTGAAAGGCTCACAGAGTAGGGGATTAAATCCCCTCATGGGAGGAGTGTCCTAAAGGGTTATAACTGGCACCCTGATCGAACTTGGGCAAAGACCCTTTTATTTACAGTTCCATCTGCTGCTTGAGCAAGAACTGATTCATGAAAGATCCACCAAGTCATGAACCACCTTTAAATACATCGATTGATTGATTGTATATCATTGGATTGTCCATGTAATTTACTGATGGCCAGTAGTTCTGTCTTGGAAGGATTCAATCCGAGATTGTTTTACTCATACAGACACACACAACTTCCAAACACTAGTTAAAAACTTCCATGGAATCCATAGCATTTCAAAACAGAACTAATTGTAGAGAGTAAGAAAGATAATTTTGACAGAGTTATGCAAACTCCTTTACCAAAGTGATGAAGGGGTGAAATATGTTTTAAGTCCACAATAGACAGATAATATTTGGAAGACATTCAATACATCCTTTTTTCCCAAGATTATAAAAAAAGAGAAGTACAGCACAAACATGCAAGATTCTGTTATTTTAGCCAATCTCAATAAAAGCAGTTTTAGCCTTCCTGTGGGGTTATTTCCTGGTCCGGTCCACTTTGTGGGACTGACACTAATGAAGACCAGGTAGTTATTTCAATGCTATGTTTACCTGAAAAAAAGAGCTTTACCCTTTAGTTTTCCATTGTAAGAAAAAGAAATCCAGCTGACTCACAGAGTCCTAATGAGAATTCATTCATAAAGGAATGCAGGATTTTTGCTTGTACAGTTTCCAAGAGTGTGTTTTCTAATTTATTATCTTTTGATACTAAGCCTGATTAGTGAAACTGAGTGTACATCTTGTTTCTCTGGCTGAGTTCTGCTGTTAGAAATTTGGCAATAATCTACCAGAGTTCCCATTGTCATTTGCACCACTTGGCTGGGCTTGCCTTCATTCTGACTAACAACAACCCAGACAATCCATTTCTTCTTGGATTGTAGTTGATTTATCAGCACTTTCTGAATAACCTTATCTAAAATGAGAAGTTAGAGACTGGTTGAAACACACGTTGGTTCAAGAGAGGGGGCACAATGATCTTTTACAAGGTAGGTAGTATTGTCCTCATATAGCATTTATTACTTCCTGGATCCAGTTGCTCACCCTCTGCCTGGCTGCCAGTGCAAGCCACGAGGAACATGGACTGAGACACAGGTAAACAGAATTCAAACTTCAGAAAACCATAACCATTCCTTTAGATTTTACAAATTCAGAAGAATCCCAGTGTGAAACATCATCTTGCTTACCACCATAGTTTTAACCTAATTGGTGTTTTAATTGTCCAAATCAAAGTAGGCACAAACAACTTTTTTTGCCATAGGACCTACAAATTCTAGTCATTTGCCATGCCGATTTTCTCCCGAAAGGATCCAAATAATCTGAAACAGGTTGCCAAAAGGGAATATGAGAATGCAAGAAGCATAAAGAAGATAATTCTCTGCAATAATTAATTTTCTCTTCCAGAATAAGCTTGGAGAAGATAATTAATAAACAGACAAGCTAAAGACCAAATTAATTAATACATACATACAGAAGATTTGCCCTGTGAACTACATAGAGGACCCTCATAATTAATTCCTGACATTCATTCCTGCTACAATTTTGTACTCCTCAATTTGGTAGAATCTTCCATGGGATTTATTTCTGAATATGTTTGTGTAAATTTGCATGATTAAGATTATGCATCCTTGCTACTGTATTTGATCAATGCTTTTCAGTAGTGCTGGAAAGGTAGCAATTGTGCTTCTGAAGCTTCCCACTTGTTTTCCTCAGATCCTCCCTCCCCCTAAAAAAATTACCCAACATCAGTCATACTATGTAATTTCTCATTGGTTAAATAAGGAATGAGGAGAAGAAGGAACAGGGGTAAAAAAAAGGTAACCACCTCTTGCCATATCTTACTGTGGCATTGTTAGGAAGTGTGAAGTTCTTGGTACTCTCTGAGCTTGACTGTTTGCTTGCAGATGATTAATTACCCAACTGGGTAACATCATTAGTGTTACTGAGTGTGGGGTTTACTCCCTGTTTATAAGGAAGGAGCAAATTATTGTATATGGCAAGCTATTGTATACAAACAAGGAGCAAAGCTCACATTCACTAGCCCTGATGTTACCTAGTTGGATAATGAAATGTCTGCAAGCAAACTCAGAGTACCCCAAGGACTCCATAGTTCAATGCTGAGCTTTCTGATATTCCCTTCTATTGATAGTTAGGAAGAATTTTACCTCTCCCGTTCAGCCTTGGGCTTCTTTTACAATAATAGAGAATATTGTAGGTAAGCATCTATGCAATCAAATACAAACATCTTCTGATTTAAATGATTGAGATTACTCTCTTATCTAAGCATTTCTTGAATCTTTTGTGAAAGAAAAGGAAAATCTATGGGGAAAAGACCACTGCTTAAAGCAAAAAACTTTGGATTTAAAAGATAAAGAGTTTCAATTCCTAGCATCTTCAAATAGAGCAGGAAAAACAACCTGAAGCCTAGGGAGATACTGCCTGTCAAGGTAAACAGTTTGGAGTGATAATCATTCCTTATAGGAATTCTATTCAGGTTCCATATAAGGCTGTTTTCTTTGTGGAATTCATTTATTTGAAGAGATCCTCAGATTGAACTATACAGCTAGTTGACTTTATGGTCACAAGTTAGTTCTATAATTAAACAATATAGCAAACAGAGACAGTGATAAGGGTAGTTGAACTTTTTAGAGCAATTCCTATAATAACCTTTGAGGTCAGGAAGGATTTTAAAAAAAAACCTTGAATATGTCCACATTGTTTATTATTCCTTTTTGAATCCTATTTCTATGCTATACTCATCATCATACTTGATGGTGTCATAAACCAGATACTCAATAGGTAACTTATTAATACCTCAATAAGAGTATTCTGAGTGTTAAGAGGATTACGTTACTAGAATATCTAGATGCAAATTAAATAAATAGTAATGGTTCAGTCATGACGCTAATTCTGTAAGTTGAAGACACCCTGTGCTGGAATGATCCAATTCAGATCCGATATTATGTAAATCTTGGTTGCATAATACACTAGTTCTCTGTTATTACTAATATGGAGACAGGCCGTGTTTAATCATGGTGGGATCTTGGGGATTCATTTGGAGCATTTGGTAGCAGCAACGCTTTAGTTATTATTAATACACCAGTCATTTTCCCCATTGTGACAAAAATGCTGCCCTGAATCAGTTATTCACAGTACATTTATCTACTATTCCATGAATATATTGCTATTTTAGAAATGAGTCTTAGGCCATTGTTTTTGATAATTTTTTACTTAGGGGAAAGAGTACAAAATTAACTTTGAGATGTAAATGGATCCAAGATCCTTATTGAATGACTTGGAATGAGAAAAAAAGAAAAATTAAGATTGCTTTGTCTGCAAGGATACCTAAGTGAAAAACAGTGTCATCCTGTGCTTGTTTACTGAGGGGTGAAATTTATTATCCCTAATGGAGGTTACTCTTTAATAACTAAACTTAGAATTGCAGCCAAAGGTACTGAGAGAAAAGACTTCCATGGAGGGCAAACAAGTCAGCATGACAACCATGTCCATATTGTCCCAGCTGCCATTTTGATGTTTTTGATACATGCCAGATGTTCCTCTTTGACAAAATCTAGTAGCAGTCTAGAGTTGGCCTGTTCGATCTAAAGTTGCCCTATTCTCAATGGAAAAACAGGGTGGTGGTTGGTTTTTTTCCTCAAGAGCTTCATTTTTATACGCAAGATATGAGGAATATCCTTTACTTAGAAAAGGAGCTTTCCTTTCTATTATGTGAAGCTAATTCAGAAAATTGCAGTTCTCTGTTCTCAGTTCTGAACGGCTGTGTATGTTTTGTTTTTTTTAAAATGTTTGGAACATGGAGAAAAAGCATTTTCTGTTTGCCATTCCCTCTGCAGCAGATGCTTGTCATAGATCTTTCAAAAGAAGATGAATGATGAAGTTTAAAATATTGCCAGTCTGAAGGGGTGCTTATGCTGCATTTTGCTGACTTGTTTGCCACAATTGAAAAGGAGGGTTCTCGCTGCCTCAATAATGCTATTAAGCAGAGCAGATACACTTGGGTAGTTTCTGGTGGCATTCCTGTCAGTAGGAAAGTACGAAATCAATGGTTTATGCTGTAGCAAGAATAAGATCTCAACTTTTGGAAGCCTCATGACAGTAGTAGGTGGCAGCTTGTTTGTGGATAAGTGAAATTTCTAATTATAATAAATGCTTCAAGGAAAGGCTGTACATGTCTTTGTATTCAAAGCCAGTGTTACAGAATAATCACTTGAAAGTATAGAGTTGTTTACTGACAAGAAAAGTGGAATGCATTTGATTGTTGAGAGTGCATTTTTTGTTGTTCATAAAATTTATAGTCTTAATATATTTTCTTCTACTATATATTCTTCAACACTATAGTCTTCTGGAAATAGATATGTTTTCAATTATTTATAAAACTAATACTTTCTTTTGAAATATGTGAAAGCACTCTGGACTTCACAAAATTTCTAAATATATGCTGAACCATTAGCACAACTTTAAAAAAAATTCTAAAAACTATGCCCATGGGTTTGAATGTAGCTGTTTCTTAAAAATGATGTTTAGGGAAACATAAGAGTCTCCCCTGATAGACGTATGGTGGAACTAGTTCAATTTTAACTCTCTTTTCAGCTATAAATAAATTAATAAAAGCCGGTAATGGGCAGGTGGACTGAAAATATTGTTTAGTTTCTCCTTCAGTAGAATAAATCCTAGCCAAAGTACCTGGCTATATGTGAATCAACAAGCTGTGAAAGATTATATAGTTCAATACTCTTTTCATAGTTATACTTTCCAGTAGTGATTAGCAAGTCAATAACCCAGTTTTTTTTATCACAGAAAGTACAATAAGGATCCATGAAGAACAATCTTGTACAAATTGTCTAATTTGCCACACAATTGTCTAAAAACCAAGTGTGTGGCAATATAGATTAAGTTTTCTAACTTTAAAAGTGCGAACATGGTGTTTGTTTTGCATTCTGAAATCTTGTTGGAATATACGAGCTATCATTGCATATGACTTTTAAGAACCACATTCTGGATTATATCAGATGAGAGTTATTAAATAAATGTGATCATTATAGTCCAGCATTGACCAAAAAAGCAAAGGAACCATAACAGCAGGAAATACATATAATTAAAAATTGTATTAATGCTTTGGATTATACTTTATTTAGGTGTTGTTTCCAAAAAACAATACTTTTTAAAGAAGAAGCAAAGAAAATGATAAACAACCAAAGCAAAAAAAAAAAAAAGCAATTGGTTGCTTCATATGTACACTACCTGCATTAAGAGAAAGCACCTAATGCTTTTATTCCAGTGTCATTAGGGACAGAATTTACTCTAGAGAAAAACAGGATTACAGGTAATCCTTGAGTTACAGCAGGTCACTTAGCGACAGTTCAAAGTTATGACAGACCCCTAAAGGTACTTATGACCCAATTCTATTTAAAATACATTAATAATTTAATTTATTGAGCATGACATGGAGCTTAGTTATATAGCATGAGACTGTATATATTCTGCAATATTGGGACTGTCGTTGAGTCAAAAGCAGGGATGAAATCCAGCAAGTTCTGACAGGTTCTGGAGAACTGGTAACGGAAATTTTGAGCAGTTCAGAGAACCAGCAAACACCACCTCTGGCTGGCCCCAGAATGGGGTAGGAATGGAGATTTTGCACTATCCTTCCCCTGGAGTGGGGAGGGAATGGAGATTTTGCAGTATCCTTTCCCCTGTCACGCCCATCAAGCCACGCCCATCAAGCCACACCCACAGAACTGGTAGTAAAAAAAAATTGGATTTCACCACTGGTCAAAAGTGAGTCAGAGGAGAAGCTGCTGCAGGACAGAAATGACAGTTGCTCTTTAAAAATTATGATTTAAATCAAGCCTTTTTACTAGTGATTTAAATCAAATCCACCCTGCTTATGACCACCGTAGAGAGGCTGTAGCATCCCCCCATCTATACCCCCCCATCCTGCCCCATCAGGTCCCCACAGTCAATGGGCCTGCTTTGCTAGCCCACCGGGTTCCACATATTTCACCAGTCACAATCACTCACATAGCTCAGGATGTCGAGGTACAGATGTCGAGGTACAGAAGGACTCCATTGCTGGGCCACATAGGGTGGATTTGTCCTGCTCATGTTCTCTCCCCCCCCCCCCTTAGCAAGGGGAGGAAGGGAAGCAGCAAGCAAGGGAAAATTCTCTCCCTCGCCATTAGTTTTTGTTGTGGGGAGGGAAGGCTAGCATCTAATGATGAAAGGAAAAAAGAGAGTCATATCTCAGGAAAAGATGGCACTTGCGGAATTCTTCTACATGGCCCAGCAATAGATCAACCTGTCCTCCTCCTTTATCTTGATATTCTGAGCTATGGAGATCTTTGAAAGATAAATGAGCAATCAGTGACAAAGTGGGTAAGTCCCACGTGGATGTGGAGATCCTAAGGGTGGAAAACAGAGCACGAGGTATGTGAGTGGGTTGAGGGAGTTTGGAGGCATTATGCTTGTGCTTGCACTAGGATCTCCTCAACTCCTGAGGAACCCCATATTCTACTTAACAACCTGTGTATTCGTTTAATGAATGTATTGGAGAGAGAAGGGATAGGGATTCATTGAGTGACCTGTTCACTTAACACCCTCCTGATATTCTATGTAAAAGGCAGGCTCCATTGCGGTCGTAACTTGAGGTCATCATGCAGAGTAGTTTTTGAATTCTCTGTCCACGTATTATATACGTTTGTGTTTAAAGGAGCTTATATATTAGAAAAGAAAAAAAGGCTTAACCAAAATGCAACCTTTTGTTGTTTTTGTCATAAAAGTACTTACTGTCAGTTTGATGGATTTTGGTGATCTTTTCTAACACATCTTGGATTTGTGCAACTGCATACTTTTATTATTTGCAATAACATCTTCTACCCCCACTCATGTTTTCTTCCTCACTGGAGTGATTTGGTTTTATTGACCCCCGTGGAGTTGAGAATATTTTCCATTGTCCTGGAGATGTTGGGATGATAGAACTATTTCAGGTGGTTGGAGTTCACCTGCCACATTCAGAGTTTCAAATGTATTGGTTGGCATTGGCTTGCTCTTTAACATGCTTCCAAGTACTCACTTTCCCCCCCGTTGAAACTTATTCTTCCTCTTGGTGTCCAACTCCTGTCTCTCTGCCCCTGGATGTATCTTGTACCCTTTCCTCTTTGGAAGTCTCTTTCTGCTATTCTTCACTGAGGGTTTCTCATGTTTTTGCCCTGTTCCACTTTCATGGTAACCCATAAAGAGGAAAAGCTAGCCTAGGGTTCTTTCATGTTCTCCTCCCGCAGCAAGAGTTCTGCAGAAATCATTACAACTGCTTTCTCAGTTCTGTCCTTTTTCAAAGCCTGATGCTTATTTGTTCTTTTCCCCTCACTTCCCTCACAACACTCCCTTGTTCCTATTTGCTCTTCTGTTTGCTTGCTTTTGTTGTAAGCTCATAGTTGCTTATTTGCTTTCTCAAGAGCGCTGACTGAGGCTGAGCTCCTGGCTCAGGAATGCGGCTCTGTGCAGAAGTTAATCAGAGAGTCTCCTGAAGCTATAAGTTTTTTTCCCTCTTAGCTCTGATCATTAGTTTGGCAAACAAACAAACATAAACTCACTTGGCCAGAAGAACACCCAGACCTTGTACAATCCGCTGAACAACCTTTCCAAAAGCTCATCCAAAAACTCAGCATGTGTCAGTCCAGGTTAGGAACAATTGGAAATGTTGCTTTTACTTCTAAATACAGAAGCTTTTTCCAGCCTTAAATTTCCTGACTGAGCTTATAACAGGGACTTTAATTTAGAATGAAATGTGATAGTGTACGTACATGTGTACCTCCATTTGGATTTGCATTTTTCTCCACACAACCCCCTTCCTCTCCACTGCCTCATGTCCCAGTAAACCAGACAGGAAACAAAATCAGATCAGTTAATTTCATTTTATCATAAGGTTACATTAACAGAACCTTGCAAATCCGATCACCCATTATTACTATTAAAAGTTACTTTTAACAGCCTGATCGATTAGAGCATGTTCTTCCTAAGTTTCTGATGTATTCCTGGATGCTCTGGATTTTATCCAGGACAATGACTTTGCTGTTCACCAGTCTCCGCTTACCCTCTTTCCAGTCTGTGGGTGTTCAACTTAGGGCAGAAACCTCTGTACATTGTGAGGAGTTT
>JANHFK010006010.1:3769-16617 GCA_036250565.1 Sibynophis collaris
GAATGAATGAATGAATGAATGAATGAATGAATGAATGAATGAATGAATGAATGAATGAATGAATGAATGAATATTTAAACAATACATTGTGTTGTTCTGGGTTCCCATTCCTGACAGATAGGTCGGCCATTCAGGTCCATTCCCTGAAATATTGCATTTATTGTGACCTAGAAAGTATGCCTTTTTCATGTCTGCCCCTATTGTTTGGAGTATCCTTCCCCCAGCAATCTGGCGGTCTTCACTCTCTTATCTTTCCAGAAAACTATTAAAACTTGGCTCTTTACCCAGCATTACTCAGGTAAAGCCTGTGGATAGCTGTTGACATATTCTAGGAGGTTAATTGAGGTGTCAGGTTTTTAGTTTTTGTTAAAGAGTTTTATTGTTTGAGCCACCCAGAGTTGTTTCAAGATGGGTGGTCCCAGAAATCATTTAAATAAATAATGAAAAATTAAAAAGACACTGTTATTGTAGGAATTCTTCATTTTAATTTTAAGAGCATCTTTCTCATCTACCATACTAATGTAACATTCACAATTCACAACTAATTGCTTGCAATTGTACAAACATATATTGGTAAACCAATAGTTTACCTTATTTGTTTCTGGCTTATAAAACAGGTTTTATAAAATAGTTTACCTTATTTGTTTTTGGCTTATAAAACAGGTCATAAGAAATAACCCATAATTTATAAACCACGAGACATATCATGCTACACCAACTACATCAAAAACTAGCCCCATTTAATTTTACTGGCCTCCCAGTAGTTCTCTTGTTCCCAGGAGCATTTCCTAGGAATCGATTAAGTTGTAAGTCAGCCAGCTTCTCTGATTGCTGAGCAATTTCCATGAGCCTCTACAAAACTGATGGAGGTAGGTTACGGTCCCAGAGGTAAGATGGTTCAGTTTACCTCCCACTATACCAAAAGCATGAGGCGTGAACAGTTCACATAAATTACTACTTACAATATACGGGCAATGTGGAACACATTTACCTGGGGTTAAATCTCACTAAGCTTAATAGTGCTTGTTTGTTAACAGACTTAGATGGAATTGCACTGTTGATGAATTATACTCCTTTTCAGGGAATGTATATTATAAATACAATTTTTTATGGACTATAACGGCATGGGATTACCATCTCTAAACTAAAAAATAATGCTAAAGAACAGGAATAGTCAACCTATTTCCTTTTAAACGATTTAGATTGCAGCTCTCAAGAGTGCCTGGCAAATGGCCATGTTGGCTACAGCTTATAGAAGTATTCATCCAAAACATATGGAAGGCACAAGGTCACCTATTCCACTGTAGACTGACAGTTACAGCATAGGCAAAGTTAATACTACCTTTTGTAGAAATTTCTGTCTCAGGTGATTGTGTTAACACTATGGATCATCTGAAATTAATGCCTCCAATAATGACTAATGACTAATGAATTTAAAGCATTGAACTGACTGTGAGATAATAGGTGAAGAATACAGGCCATGCTTTCTCAACCTTAATAGAACTGAACCAATAGAACTGTCACCAATGATCACTTGACTGTCAATCATTTATTGGGTTTGTATTATCTGGAGTATTCTAGTAGCATTAGTAAGGAGTTTCCCCAAGGCATTTATAAAATCTAGGTAATATATGAGCAAAATGACCCAAGAATATTCAATAAAAGTAATAATTGCTACATATGACATGTGTGTTTGTCTGTGTTTGTGTGTATATGTGTGTCCATGCATGTTTATATTCATACATAGCAATCCTATCTAGATCTACTAAACTGTTAATTAGTGTGTTAATTAACTAATTAAGTTTTCTTGTAGTATTTCCCTATAAAATTGTCCTTAATATGATGAAATGTGGATCCAATCCATACTAAATAACAGCTTTACCACAAGAATGGATAGCTTGTGATTTACAGTTGTACTTTTGGGATGCAGGTTTTCAGTTCAGCCCTTCAGTAAGAAATCTGTCTCTTCCCTGCAGTCCACTAGCCTGAAGACGGGGAGGAGGAAGAGAGTGATCATGATAAAGAGAATGCGTGTCTCCACTCATTTTTCATTTTGAAACCACCATATTTAATCTCTGGCATCCCACAGATTACTCCAAATATATTCAGCCTTCCATAAAACTGAAAAAAGTATTTGTCACATAGACAGTATTCACCTCTGTCTTGCAGGTAGCAACTAAGAGAGTAGTTAAATAATTCAGTTTCATAATTATTTGCATATCTTCTTGAGAGAGAGAGCATAAATACGATTTACTGAATTCAATTAAATTTTCTTCCAAGTAAACAACTGTAATATTCATGTCTTATTTAATTCAAAACCAATTTAAAATGTGATACTTTTCAAATATCACATTTATCAGAATTTCTAAGATCTTCCCTATGTGTCTCTTCCATTTTTAAAAAAACATTGCATTATTTACTTTATAAAAAGTGAAAAATTAATTTCCATCTTTGATAGCTTTGGTTGAATTTTACAGTGATTATGTATAAACAAGTTCCAGAAATTGCGCAGGTTGGAGCTCTGAACTAATTTGAACAGTAAATACATTTATACTTTGAAGTATTTTAAAACTGAAGGCCATTTAAAGTAGACTAAATTAAATGATTACAATGATTGCAAAAGAATATTTTTTGAAAAACAGTGTAAGCTAGCAGCAAAAAAACCTACCATGAATGGCATAAACAACCTTGTGTAAAACTGCACAACTTCATCATCAATCTGATGGGACAGGGCATGAAAAAAATGACAAAAGACAAAAAAAAATTCCAATGTGGTCTAGAGTTCCTTTTGAAAACCTCAACAACAGCAACAATGTCAAAATGTTCAGTTCAGGCTGGTGTGGCATAGATTTTTATAGAGTAGGTTTGACTTTCTGTACTTAGCATCTCATTATACAGCATATTGTCTTAATTTGCATGAAAGTTGCAGTTTCCATAGTCAGACATGGGAAATGATTTATATTTAGGTTCTCAAACTGAGATTTACTTTGTTTAGATTCAGTTATGGTACATTGATTAAATGCACAACTGACATGATCTGGGAGCCTTATCATAGTTATAGTTCTCACCAACATTAGGGTGCCTTCTCACCTGTTTTTTTTTCTCCATTAGTATCAATAAACAATGAAATCATTTTACTTAAATAATTTTTGGTTTCAGTAAAGCAGAAATGTGAAGCATGGTGATAATGACAACCACCCCATCTTTCCATGGGAAAAACAGCGATAACAATTGGTGGTGATAGCTTACTATACACTAAGTAGGAGATTAGTGGTGTGTATGACACCAAACTATTCATTTGGTAAAAATCAAAAGTGACTTTGAATTATTCCAAAAGGCTCTTTTCAACCTGAGTGAATCGAAAAAAAAAAAATCGAACTTGCAGTTGTGAGCCTGAGGTTGCCTTTCTCTATTCTAAACAATTCTTAATAGTTACAAAATTAATGAGATAAACAGCCTGTAACTGTCTGTCTGTCTATCTATTTGGCCCTGGAATGACATGGACAATGCTCATGGCTAATGAGTGTTCAACTACTTCCATTAGCCTCATTGGTGGTATAATAAAAGCAGCACATCTCTTACTTTAGAATTTATAGAATCACATAGCAAATTTATAAAATTCACTAATATATTTGAATTGGACTTTTACTCATAAATGTGGTAGCAGTCTTCCTTAATTGAATGGAATTGTTCAGATTGAAAGGACTACAAAGTTCTATTACTACTTCAGTGTTATATTTATGGATGAATCTGAAAAAATTAATGGCTACATAACAAACAAGACAGACGTGAAACCCCTAAAAAACTGAGTGATCAGAGTAGGCATAGCAACACCATTTCAGAAAAGCAAATAAGTGTCTATTCTTCAAGGTCATTCGAGTTTTAAAACCTCAGAAAGCAAGTGATTTTTTTTTTTAAAAAATCAATTTTTGGAAAATTCTACTTTAAAATTAAGTAGCATAGGTTTTTATATTGGTTCACTACAACTTTGATAGACAGCTTGGAAGCTGTTGGGTTTCTTCTTATCCCTGCTCTAAAAGTGGTATCCGAGGACTTCTTCAAAAATGTATTGTGGTGAAACACTTGAAGGTAATTTGGCAACCTTAATATCCTCTAAAAGATCTATCATCCCTTTTTTCTTTTTTTCTTATCCTTGTAACAATAAAATATCCATAGGTATTTTTCCATTATAGTCCTTGAAAATTTTTCCTTTATCATGTTTTGGACACGTTTCCTCTCAAATCTCAAAGCAGTAATTCAAATGAAATTAGGCCTTCAATGAGAATGATTCATGCAAGCGTAGTCTTTTTTTATTTTATTTCACAGTAGTAGTTTTATTGAAAACCTCAACTGCTGATATTTTGACTTGTAAAAATATTTCTTTTTATTTTACTTTCCAATATCTGTATGAATGCAATATTCTTGACACCTTTATATGGAAGGTCAAAAAAGAAAACAAATGAAGTGAATTTGGGGCTAATAATAGGAACCAGATAAAAGCAAGGAAATTATATCGTTATTTCAATATTTACATTCTCTTTTGTTTATCCGTAATGATATGGCATATATACAAGATTTAGAATTTCATTCTCCAGTGAATATATAAACCACCACTAGAACACATTAATGAGTTTATTATTTCATATAAGGGAACTTTTGTTTTGTTTTATAAACATAAACCTTATCTGAAGGTTACCTTGAAAAATATCAGGAAAATGTGTCAGGAAATTTATTACTATTGTGGCTCTAAAACTTTTAAGATAATTGTGTAATAAACCATTATGGTAGTATACTGTATATTTCAAACATGTATCGTATAATTCAATAGAATCTATCTTATTAGAACCATAGAAAACATTCAGAGAATTATTTCACATTGAATCCCAAAATTTCTCTGCAGCA
The DNA here is from genome assembly GCA_036250565.1 of Sibynophis collaris. Classification (NCBI taxonomy): domain Eukaryota; kingdom Metazoa; phylum Chordata; class Lepidosauria; order Squamata; family Sibynophiidae; genus Sibynophis; species Sibynophis collaris. The sequence continues at coordinate 8,672 of JANHFK010006010.1, forward strand.
TTGCTGGCAGAAGCACCCACTGTCTTTTAAATCTGCCAGGGAAAATAATATGTATGTTATAATGTTATCGAACACAGTACATGAATTATGTACAATGATATCATAATGTATGTGATGTCATCATGACTTCTACCATATGCCTATGAATTATTAGTTCCACTGAATGAATGATGCATTTCCTTAATCCATTATTATGCTTATTAAGCATCAGATGACACCAAAACAATTGCCCCAAATTTCTACTTTCATTTTGACCTTTATTTACTGATCTAGAAGGATCTAATTTATTCAATTCCTCCCCCCCCCCCATCACTGGGTTTGCAATAACACAAAATTTCAATACCATTTATACATTTTGTTCTTTATGTTAATTACCATTGTTCAATTTCTAGTAGAAAAACGAAAGGTGATAAAATATTGCTACATTGAAAAAAATATACTTGGTACTTATAAAGGGGGAGGGAAGTATTTTGAATAGAAAAGTATCTATTTAAGCCTATAATTCATTCATTTTATCTTCTGCATTAAAGGGCATTAATTTAAGCCTTTTAATTATCTGGATTGCCAAAATATCAACAACATAAAGAAGAAAGGAAATGTTTCTGCTGCCAAGGTTTCCTAATATATTCAAAGAGATTCACAGCTATTTTTTCCCCGAACTTATTTTCTTTTACTATGCCCATAAATAGTACCAGACAACAGATTAAAACTTAGGTAGTTTTATCATCTTTTTTTTTTAAAAAAAAGTGACAAAAAGCCCTAAGTTGTTAATACAAAACATTTTCCACACTGCATCAATACAAATACCACCATTTGTAGACTATTTTCCATAATATAGTAGCAGCCAACTATATTTTAGAACAGTAGGGGAAAATAGCAATGCTGGATTGATGAGGATGCATGGACATTTTTGAAGATGAACTCAAAATTGCTTGTCTTTGAAGAATAGAAATACTATGGAAAATATGGAAAATAGTGAAATTGACAGATTTACCCTTGACTGTATACACAGGTACGTGGCACACCCTCTGGTTGGATTACTTACTATAACTGCTAGGTTGGCTCACACGGTAGCTCACGTGGTAAGAGGCTGGGTCTGCATGCCACTAAGGTCGACAGCTTGGCAGCTTAATGCTTGGCACCTATCTATTTCGTGTGGCCGGCCTGGCGTAATTTTTAACGGCATAGTTTTTAACAGGTTGAGGGGATCTTTTAAGGGTTTTAGTAGGGTTACGATGGTTTTTTTTAGCTGTTTTTAGAACAGACAATAAATTATTTTAATTAATCTGTAATTTTAAATTGTAAATTGTTCACTGTTTTATTGATGTCTGTTCACCGCCCTGAGTCCCGAAAGGGAGAAAGGCGGTATATAAATCCAAATAATAAATAAATAATAAAATAAATAATTCCCGTGAGCGAATAAACCACAGAGAGGCAAGAAAGGAGCCTCCCCTGATTGCCTATTGGCATTAAAGCATCCCGTGGGTAAAGATAACACCACCCCAAAAAATTCCTTTCACATAGGCAGGCAGCCACCTCGGTGATCCCTTGTTAACATGTGCCATACACTAAATAAATAAATAAATAAACTTTTAATTTTTTTTGCTTCCTGGTGACCTCGTCTCATCTGGAGGAAGGATATAACTTGACTAGCTTCTTTGCCTAACTCCAGCTCAACAGAAAAAGTACCACTCCTAAAGTAGGAATAATAACAACACAATAATTGGAAATGAGCTCTGTAGGATTATATTCTGGCCCTATCTTGACTCTGATTTGCACCTTCTCTTACCGCCAGAGAGAAAGTCAGTTCAGTTCCTACCATGGCCCTGGCTTTTTGCCTCAACTGAAAAGTAGCTCACTAAAATCACATGGATTTATTCTCTGTTTTGTTGATATCTTTCATCAATCTATCTCTCTCTTCCAGATGTTCTTTCTCCTTGGTCTCTTCCCAGATAATCCACTTCATTTCATTTTTCCACATACCTTTACTGATAAGGGCATGGCTGAGGATGACCTGTGGCCCAGGCCTGAGCAACTTTGTTCTCTCATCCTCCCCACACACACTCTTGAGAATGTGGATTTTCGGTAGTATAAACTCTGTACTCAGGTACTTGATTTATGTGTTTGGGAGAATGCGAGATATCCCAGTTTGGGTGAATAGGTCAGCTAATGTGGGGGAGGAAAGTTGTGCCACATGTTGTGACACTAAATAGGGATTTGACTATTTAGTTTATCCTATTTCAAAAGAATGAAAGTTACAAAGGTGGTGATTAGAAGTGAATGCATGAATCAATTCAGTAAAAAAAAAAACTATACCAAATGAGAAGATGAGATTTTTTTAAAATGACTTCAATAAAGCTGTAATAGAGAGATAAGAATTAAAAAATAATGTGGGCATCAATAAAACAATTGTATTATTACTAATAAAAGTATCTGACAATAAAAATGTAAAAAGAAAAGAAAATTAGATCTACTAATATGCCCACATAAAAATCATATTTAGTACTCATACAATTAGAATCTGTAGCTTTTCAAAATCTTACGCACAATTACACAGATCGAGACAGTGAAACTATTAGAATTATAGCTGTTGTTCATTTGTATGAAAATTCTGGGAGTTGTAGTCAGAACACATGTGCAAGTTTGAGAAAAAGACATATTGCTGTATGGAAATAAGAAAAGCAGAGTAACTCCTGGTTTCACTCTGTCATTTCAATGTATAACAACTGTTATTAAGCTTTCCATCAGTTTTCTAACATCGTGTTCCAAGGAAGAACATTTTAAAAGAGATCCATGGTTTACCTTTTCTATAGAGATAGAGGGAATCAGATGTATCTAATTATCTGTCCATATCTTATTTTTTATTAGATGTACTTAAACAAAACATTAAAACACTTAATATTTTTAGAAAAATTAAGAAATCTTTCTAGTTCCTATTTTTCTTAGTATTATCTCAAGAATTTCTCTGAACTTGATTATGACATTTGAGAAACTCATTCTTAAGGACAGTATCTGTTTTCCATAATAATTGTGCAGCTAATAGCTAATACCTCTGACATTCATTAATGCTAAATTATATGGGTCTTCATGTAGAATTACATGCTATATTGCATTCTGATTAAAACCAAATGGGTTTACCGTGATGCATGCAATTACTTGGTATACCAAGGGAATTAATAATTAGTGCAAATGTATTGTCCATCTGCACTATCATTAATTCTATTTAACAATTATTGCAAATATTCTGGGTTTACTTTGGATATTCTTATACAGATACCATACATTAAACATATGTTTGTAAGAAACTCTCAACCATCAGGCTTACCACTGTCCAACAATCAATGCAATTCAAATATTATCTTCCACAAAATTGTCAGTGACAACCACCAGTTAACCACTAATCTTTTTTTTTTAAAGATAATACTGAAGCTTTTTCCCCCCCCCTTTTTTTTTGTTTGTATTTTTTAAACTGCCTTGTAAAACATCTTACTAAGGCATTGATTCAGCAACTTGATTGCTTATTTGTCTCTAATGAAAAGAAGAGAGTGTTAGATATAATCAGCACGCTGGATATTTTATTTGAATATTCTATATTATAGAATGTTTTAATTAGATTATGATACCCCTGAATGGTTTCATATAGATGTGAACAGTACAATATAAGATAGTGGAATGGTAGAATGCAGTATTGTAAGGCTAATTGTGCTGACTGCCAGCAGTTCAATCCTGACTGGCTCAAGCTTGACTCAGTCTTCTATCATTCCGAGGTGGGTAAAATGAGGACCCAGATGTTGGAGGCAAAGATACTGATCCTGTAAACAGCTTAGAGAGGGCTGTGAAGCACAAACCCTCTAAGTTTGTACAGAATCACTTTAAACTGTTCTATCTACACTAAACTGGGAGAATCTCTCTAGAAATACGGTATGGTTGCAGATATGAAAGAGAACCAAAAGAAGTGATTGATTTATATACTCCTATTTTTTGCACTCTCCTGTCTACTTTTTAGCAACATCTTCAAACAGGAGGACCAAGGCAGCTTCAGTAATAAAATCTAGCCTAAACTGTGAATGAAATGACTTTAGAAAATGTATCTAATCAAATACTGTTTTTTTAAAATTTTCCTCACCTGTGATTCAATTTTATACCCCCTGCTGAATACCCCCTGAATTCCTTATATTAATATTATGGATTATAAAGATCAGCATAGTAAATGTATATGGAAGCCATTACTGCTTAGATCAAGTACTACTCAGATGTTTTGGATGTCCATGTTCATGTAGGCTGGAAGTATAGTTCAAAATTTCTATTAAGTACATCATTAGCTATCCCAGAATTAGGGTGTAACCCAATACTGAATATGAATATTGGAATGCAGCTATTCAATCAATTAATTCAATGTGAATTGAAGTAGATAAATTTATAGGAGTTCCACGTGAGTCAGACCTGGGCTGAATAATAGGAGCTCCCTATAGTCTTGTAAAATATTTGTCTCCATCTCATTAAGTTATTCTTGGTCGCGGGGGCTAAAATTACCTGCAACTTTCAGGTGAATCCTATGCATAATGTTTGTAAACTGTTAAGTAAATAGTTAAATGAATTTTACATCTTTCTTCAAAGTTGAGGCTGTTATTTCTTGGAAAAAGGTCAATTCTCTCTCAACAAGTTCCCAGTGAGTCATGTAACAAGACAATGATATAGTGCAATCATGTTTAGAAGTTTAGAAGTTAATGAAGAAGAACAAATTCTGAGGTTTTTGAATAGCCAAATCAAAGTGTAGGCTTGAATCCTCATAAAAGTCCTCTTTGGTTTCATACGGGCGCATTGCAGGCTACATTAGTTTCTTTATAAAATAAATGAATCTAAACTGATCTAAGAGTTTGACATATTTTAGCAAATAATCATAACAACATTATAATCTTATATTTAATAAAATCTTTATTTTCCATTGTTATGAATCCATCTGTAAATGTATAATGTCAAAATGATTTCCACATTGCATTAGAGAGGCACCTTATTAAGTATGAGCACTGAAAAATCTATCTAAGGTTCTGGTAACTTCAAGTAACAAATTTATATAAAGATACAAAAAGTCTGAAACAGACTTTTTTCCACAGAATTATTACGGGGTGAAGGAATTGGTAAATTAGCAACAAAGGGTTATCTTTTTTGCTTATGCTTCCCTATGACCCGTGTACACAATGCAAAGAAGAGAGAGGAATGTATGTAGTTGGAGAAAAGCCAATTAAAGTGTTTACAAGGCTATGAGGTGAAATCTTCCCATATAACTCAAGACAGACATTTATTTAGTATTATGAATGGAATGATTTAACACTTTGATCTGCTGTTGGCAGGCCTGATTTATCGTGAACATTTTCCAGTCTGACACACATTATAAAAGAATTTCAACAACAGCTAAAGGCAATATACAGACTTAACCTGCTGGAGATCTTCCCTTTTAGATGATTTATAAAGTGCCTTTGAAGTTGGGCTCATACACAGAAAAACTGGGCAGTGGATATGCTTTACTTACCTTACCTACTTCCAAGAGCCATTCAAAGTGGAGAGATAAAAAATAAATAAATAATAGTACCTCAGTGTAAATACCGCCAGCTGGTTTAGACTTACAACATATGCAAATATTTTTAAAAAAACTCCTCCTTTAAAACTGTTCCAAAGCTGAATATGTTATGACCTGGAAAAAAAGGTCAGAAGGTGTAAAAGTTGAAAGTAAGTTTACTCCTTGAGGGTTAGACAATTAAACTGTCAATGTGGAATTCTGTTTAAAGCTTACAATACCCTGAGAACCTGAGAACATCAAGCTAAAAATAGTTTGAATGAAATATGATCCAGGTACCTTAACTATACTCACATTAAGATCTAAGCAAAGTCTCTGAATATTACATTTTCTTTTCAAACTTTCAGGATTATTCTTTTATAACAATTCTACCTTGCTCGCCTCCAATTTCTTTGTAATTTACAAGAAATCGCCATTAGTCTAGAAAGCTTACTAGAAACTGCCCAATCAGATCACATACATTTGTATTTTTATTTATAATAAGAAATACTCTTTTATACTCTTTATGAGAATGATTTTCTTTTGTCAGAATAACTTTATAGAACAATCATGATTTTAAATGCTTTATTTAAAATACAGTAAGTCAACTCGTGCCGATTTCTTGTATTAGAAATTTTCAAGAGGTATATGCTTTCTGTTGATTTAAAGTTAAATTTTGCTATATAAAGTTAGGAGCTGACTGTTTAGACTCCATTAGAATTACGGTGACCACAACAGACATACATGTTTACTTCCAAATGAGTATCTGCTGCATATTTGTTAATAAGAAACATACTTGGCTCATATTTCACATTCACTATGCTTATTGAAATTTAAGTGTTTGGTGCGTGACAAGCAATCCGTTGTTACAATAAAGTTTTATATCAGACGTTTTGTTGATCTCACTGCTATTTAAATTAATAATGGTTCAAAAAAAAATAACAATTATATCTGAAATATTAAAACATTCAAAAACAAAGGAACCTAATTTGACTGACATCTTTTTCAAATTATAACAAGGAAGGCATGATAAATATTCATTTTCTCCTTTCCCACTGGCACCAGAATATAAATAAAACTAATTATGGTCTTCTAAACATAATTATTAATCATTTTATTGCAACATGTTATTGCATACAGATGTATGCAAATGTGCAGATTTCATTAAGAAAATCTGCCCAGATCCATCTGCTCCGATGGATTTCATTAAGCAAAGAACTACAGAAGCTGACAAAAGTATTGATAAATAGTGTTTGATCCGTTCACACAGAAAATGTTTAATAAAACTTAAATATGCTACAAATATCCACAATAAGCCTGTGCAGTATTCCTTTCCAGAATATACAATATATAAATGAGTATTTGATGTATGTATGAGTATGAGTAACTTTTGTTACACAATCATTCTGCATGAATACCTGTAGCAGCAAAGCTGAGTTTGCTTCCATGTGAACTAAATACTCCTTTAAGCTTCAAAGCGGGCTCTGCTGCTTCAAACATTTGCCATCCATGTGTTAAAGCCTCCTGCGGCCAATATCAGCAAAGGGATCTACTGATGTGTAATCCTGCAATGCACTTATTACCAGTCCTAGCAAAGTTAAAAAGAGCTGTGACCTGTTTCCCTCCTATTTCCTATATGCAAATGAGGCTATTTAAATGTACAACCAAATATATTACCCAGATAATATTAACAATTAAACGTAATTTTGGATATTAAATAAAGAGCAATCTGTATTTTAAGATATATGCCGCTGAAGAGGGGGAAAAATTAAAAGCCGTTACAAAACTCTATCTTTCCCATTTTTTGAGAACAAGGGGTTGAAGTGTAAATAATAATTTCTGCTGCACTCAGTGCAACCCAAATTATCCATATGGCTGGTTGAAGGATCCCAAGTTTTTAAGTCCATGACACACAGGATATAACTATTTTCATTATTAATTTATCCTGAAAATCAATTCTAGATGTTTATCACTACCTCAAAATCTGCAGCTCAACAGGAACAAATTTTGTCAATTAGATTTAGGATCAAAGAAGTTATACTGCTATATTTGTACTCAGGGGAAGCCAGTCCTGAAATGACAAGATAAATCTGCTATTTTATGTGCAACTAGAACTAATACCTAGTAAAGCAAGCTAGGGTTCTTTAAATAGATGGGCTTCATTTAGTGAAGGTGGAGTAGGCACCAAGGTGGCACCACTCTAACTGGGGATGCATTCAATTTCATAATTTAAATAAAACACATATGAATGTCAAGGCAGGAGGAAGATCAAACTTCTCTTCAGCTTCATAGAACCAAGTAAACAATTGCAGTGGTGCTGATAATAATAATAATAATAATAATAATAAATGTACAGTTTATTGACATCACGGTGCCAGGAGATATCAGAGTT
>JANHFK010006011.1:7100-17812 GCA_036250565.1 Sibynophis collaris
GGCATGGAGCATTGAATTATGGGTGTGGGCACGCTCAAGCACAATGACCCTATGCTCCCCCTGCTTTTGGCACCCAATGGCAAAAAGGTTAGCCATCACTGATTTAGTACTTGCCTATATAATAGGAATTGGCTACAGTACTGATGGCAAACCTTTTTGACACCGAGTGCTGAAAAGTTCGTGCAGAAACATCACATGCGTGTGCATGTGCTTGTCGATGCCGCGCTCCAGTAAAGCTAAAGTTCTGGGTTCTAGCGCGCATGTGCGCCCAACAATCAGCTGACCAGCGCTCATGCGCAAATTGGTTTTTTGGCATTGCTGCACCTGTGAAGGGATCATGCTCTGGAAAAACCAAACTTACAGGTTCTGGCGCGCATGTGCACCCAACAATTAGCTGGCTGATATGCATGCGCAGGCCAGTTTTTGACACTGCCGCCCATGCAAAGGACAGCTGATTGTTGTGCATGCATGCGCGCCAGAAACCCGGAAGACGAACAGGCAAGGCAGCGCATGCTGGGCGACATGGCTTTGTGTGCCACTTCGGGTACGCGTGCCATAGGTTCCCCATCACGGGTATATAGAATTGCAGAATTCATCTGTTTTCAATGTCACTTATACCATAGAGCACCCATGACTTAATCATTGGAGTCCATTTCTTTAGGGTAGCCTGTATAAATCATCCATGTGTCCACACACGCACGCATGTGCGCACACACCCACACACATATTCATGTACAATATGTACATGGATATGTATACACATGTAAGCACACATTATTTTATATACTTTACTATTGGCTATTTCACTGAATATTCATTGAATATTTATTTATTTTATGTACTTTTATACTGCCCCGGTCACATGAATCAGTATACCCAACAGCATGGACATAAAAACTGATGCCGATTTGTCTACACCCTATATGATAGTGTAATATAAATAAGGTGATGCTTAATGAGTAATAATAATAAAAAAAACCTAAGGTCCATTTAGACAGAAAAGCTCCCCAAAGCCTGAAATGGGGGAATTAAATTAATTGGGGGAATTAAATATAATTCTGGGGCAGTATATTCCATGGTATCAAAGTAGCCCTAGAGAAGGCCTTTCTTATCCATATACCTCTTAGTTTTGCATATTGGCACCCCAGATGATCTAACAGGATGGGCAGATTCATTTTGAACAAAGTACTCCTTCATTAAATCCTAACATAACTTGGGAATTGGAAATAGCCTTCTGTAGTGTAACTTCTATATTCACATTGAAAAGAAAGCTGAGTAAAAGCTGAGAAACCATACAAACATGCAGGGGCATGTTATACGAAACTATTTTGTATCTACCTAGTTATAAGAAGAGATTTTAAAAAAAGAATGGGTGTGCCATTCAGAGAGGCAGAATTGATGTTTTCGCAGTTGAAAAGAAACACCAAAGGAGCACTTTTAATAGCATACATATAAACGAATTGAGAAATAGAAAGCATTTTTGTCATCAACTAGGGAAAACCAAAAGAGTTTGTATGAAATTTCATTTACTGTTTATATTTTCATCTTTCTGACTTTTATGTACTTTTAATTCCTAAAATCTCTTACATCCCATGTTAGACAAAAATATCAGATGAAAATTTGTCTGTCTGTCTATCTATCTTATGTTTATAATAAATGAATACTGTCTTGAATGGTCATTGTCTAGCTTGGAACCAGGGATGAAATGAACTTACCTTTCCTACCGGTTTGCTGATGTGCACGCGCCACGCGCCCTCGCTCACTTCACTCGCATGTGCAAAGCCTTCTACACATGCGCAGATGGTCAAAACCGGGACGTGATGACATCCCGGTTTGGGGAGGCAGAGCCTCCCGGCGCTACCGTTCTCCGAACTAACTGCTGCTGGCACTACTGGCTCCCGCAAGCCGAATAGAGCCGGCAGCATTTCACCACTGCTTGGAACTAGCTATTCTGAGCTTTCCAGAAGAGAAATAATGTCTAGTATTAAATGGTAATAGTGTAATAAATGAAAAATGGGGATCTTTCTGTAACTGGGCTTCATTATTTTCTGTGTATGAAAGAAAAATGTGAGAGATTAATGTTTCCTTTAGATTACTGATGGTTCTGTTTAATTTATCAACACCAAAGTTACATGTAAAATTTGAGGCCATATTGCTTACTATATCTCAGATTTTCAGATGTTCTTAGGACTATCGTAGTACCATAATATGATGATGTTTTATCATTTATTACAATATACTGTGATATTAAGTAATTAGTCACAGATAAGAGATCTCCTGGTGTAGCTCATTACTACCAGCTTTTGTTCACTTGTAATTTTAAAGCTATTGGTCAACTACTCATTTAACTATGTCTCCAAGAAAATGAGAGGAACTTAATTTTGGGCATTCTTGAGAACCCAAGAAGACATGAAGCAGACACTTATATCAGAGCACTCAAAATATGTTCTTTTTTCCTTTCACAATGAAATATGCTGTATTATCACACTAATATGAAAGTTATTTTAACTTAGATTTCCAGATTACCACTCAGTTGGAATTGTATATATTAACGATGTGGTGAATTGAATCTTCCTCAACTAAGTACATTCAAGGTGTATTGGACCAAGAAACATACACAAAAATAATGTATCACAATATTTAAATTTAACTGATGAAAATAATTGGTGATTTGATAAAAGAATAGGATAGGATAGGATAACAGTTGAAATGGACCTTGGAGGTCTTCTAGTCTAACCCCCTGCTTAGGCGGGAAATCCTACACCACTTCAGACAAATGGTTATGTAATGGTTATCTAATTATAAGCCGACATATCCTGAACTCAATAGAAGAAAAATAAGAAATAAATGTTATTGAAATAACTGTAGTTGATGACATTAAAGTCTGGAGGTAAAAGTAATATGTAAATGTAATTCCTCGAACACTTTTCTATCTTAAATAATTGTAAAATACTGTTTAATATTTATATTTAGGGAGTAAGTTTGAGAAAAAGAGTAAAAAACTAAGGTACCCAGTGAAAAATCCATTCAACTCTCTCTAAGGCTGGACCTGTTAGAACAGTTTAACACATTACAAAAAAGAAAAAAAGTGTGTTAAAAATACAGCTGTTTCCTTCCTGATTCTTTCTAAATAGGAAACAATTCCAAATTTACACATCTCAATCTTCACCCTGTAATAGCATGTGGATTACTTTTGTTTATTTCTCTCTCTTCAGCCCTTTCCATTTTATTCCATGTTAATTTTTTGGCTTGGACTCTTGAGTAATTATTTTTAGATGAAGTTTATCATTGTATTTTCTTGAGAACATGTTAATCTATCTTAATTTTCAATAAATTTCTTGCTTTGTTGATTGCTGGTAAATTATAATCAACTTGGAAGAACATAGTTAAAACTAGATCAGGAATTGTTTTCTTTAAAATATTTATAGTTTCTACAGTTTATTTTACATGTTAAACATCATAGAATTCCTTTTGGTAAAGATCCAAAAGGATCTTTAAAGATTGATTTATTCTGGTTAACATAAAGAAAATCCTTGTCTTCAAGAAATCAGCTTTAAATAATGTGGCAGCATCAGCTGATCTCTCAAACCCTCTGATAATTTGCTAATGCCAAAACATTTGATCTTCAAATTATATTTTATGTATCAACATTGTAGCTTATTATTGAGCTATATTGAATATAAAATATTGCATTTTTACTCTTAAGACTTTTTTCTTTCATTTTGTGGGCAATTTTGTATTGATGGTAAGAAATCTGAGTGAGGAACAGATGTAGGATCACCACCAATTCTGAAGTTTTTTCTTTCCTTCATAGTTTAGCTGGCAACCTAAAGACTCAATTTGCACTATAAAGGTTTTTGAGAACTTCATGATTTTCTTATGACCTTGTTGATATACCTTGCTTAACAACTGCCCTGTTTATTATTCAAAATTAAAGTGGTGCTGAAAAACTAACTTTACAACTGATGTTTGCATTTACAAACATCACGGTATCCCATGGTTATGTGATTGCCATTTGCTTTCTTCAAAACTGGCTTTCAACAAGCAAAGTCAATGAGAAGCTGGGAGTAAAATCACAAGACATGGTCATGTAATATCTCATTTAATGATCTGTGGTTACTCAATGACTGACTGGAAAATGATATTGTAAGTTCTCAACAGTCCTTTGATGTTTCGCTTAGCAACCACATCGCTTAGCGATGGAGTCCTTTAGTAAGGATACCATCTTCCACTAAATGAGGACTACTGCTTGTGTCACTTATAGTTATTACTGATTTTTTTAAAAAACACTTTCACTAGCTTAAGTTTTAAAAATCTAAATTGTGCAGCAGAAGTTAATAGCTTTTCTGAAAGTAAGAATTAAAATTTTGGAGCTCTCTTCTTTGCTATATCAAGCTGAGGGTAAACTGACTTCTTCGTTAAAGATGGATTGTTTGATTAACCTAATAACAATCTAGCTATTGCGTTGCCAGAGTAAATATGACATGATATAATGAAAATTTTAAAGTATGTGAACATTGCATCACACTTTTAAGAGTTTGGGGCCTGTAACAAAAATATTGCAGCAATTATCAGCCTTGTTCGTCCTCTGCTACTCTTTTATGTTAATGTTAGAATTCTCCATTAAGGTTACATGCAGAAAATGTTGTTCCTAGAGTTTTAATTACTGTGGAAGAAGGCACTTGTTACTTATGGGAAGAGACGCACACAAATGCTCGTTTCCCTACATCTGCCAGAATCTTTGATTTATACACAATGCTGCTCTGTCAACATGGTGCTGGTTCAGCAGCATATTTGCATGCATAGACTTGGTAAGTATTTGAAGGCCAACTCTTCTATAATTGGTTGACTCTCTGAATAGAAGCTTCTCTCTCTTTTTCTATTAAAGGTTGCATACAGCAGTACAGGATTGTATGCTGACATCCTCTTGCCTTTGTTTACTCCCTGCCAGGGTGCATTTGTGGAGGTGGTGTTTTGTTGTTAAAGCTCTTTCAAAGAACAATATATGTTCAATTTAGGGGCAGTGTGATGTAGGAAGAGGTTGTGTTTTTTATTTTTAATTTCAGCACCTGTGAAAATTAGAATTAAACAGATGCTTTGTTTATTATAGCCTTATTTGTGCAAGAAATCCTGAGTACAAAAAAACTTATTTCTGTATGAAAAGACTTAACAAAATTTTAAAAAAGTTTTCTCCATATTTGACATTTTTAGATTAGTATAACCATCAATTAAAAAATAGAAACCCTTTAAATATGTTTGTTTGCTGTTTGGTTCTCCGGTGGGATTGCAGAGTAGGCCAGACATGGGTTGTAGCTCCAGTCAATCTGCCCAGAGACTGAGTCATTAATTTCTTTAACCACGCCCCCTTGCCTCCTCCTCTCTCTCCAGTTTTTCGGCTCAGTCAGCCAGCAGAGACGCATTTGAGTTTTCTCCGATTATTTTACAATAATTAGCTATACTTACCTCAGGGACTCGCATTCAATTCTCGAAGGAGTCCCTCTCCATTGTTCTTTGGCTCCCCGTCCTTGCGGGGCTGCCAGGCGTCGGCCGTGCTCAGCGCCGCCGCCGTTCCTTCTCCGACGGACTTCGCAGCTGTTGGAGAGCTTCAGGAGCAGCCAGCAACCTCACCAGGGGTTGTGCTCTTGGCTGCCCTAATCGTCACTGCGATCGCAAAGCGCCAGGCCTTTTTTTTTTGAGACAAAATTTTAAAAAGTTTTCTCCATATTTGACATTTTTAGATCAGTATAACCATTGATTAAAAAATAGAAACCCTTTAAATATATTTGTTTGCTGTTTGGTTTCAACCATGTGTAGTACCCCATCCTGTGCTAGAATATATCCAGTCCTTAGGAACCAGTCCATATAAGGTTCATGAGGCCACACTGGGAAAGAGATGAGAAGAGCTCAGTTAAACATATGCAAGCCTACAGAAGAATTCTGAATTTTTTTTATTTTTAACAGTGTTTTTTAGAATGTATGTTTGTATCTGAAACATCTATGGACATTAATCAGTAATTCATATGGGGGATATAAGTGATTGGTGAGTTTCACAGTGTTGAAATGAAAGGCAAAGGCTTTCCATATCTAGTTCTACTTTTCCCTTTTCTAGGAAACCATTAACCTAGCAGCAAAAGGAAGAAAAGGAAGTCTGGTTTCTTTCTGAACTGTCTCCATGTCAGATGGGGCAAAGGTTGCTATTTTAAGGCAGGTGCTTGAGTCTCCTTTCCCTCCCCTCCAATACTCCATTTGCTGATTCTTGGTAAACCAGTATAGCACACAGAGACGAGATAAGAACTCATGAAAGTCACCTTCCTGAGGATGATTCTATACCTAGAGCTAACCCACAAAATGCCATTTAGAAATAGAATTGGTAAAATATCATCTTATTTTGAGTACAATCCCAGCTAATCAAGGAAACCTGACTTACAACCTATATATACACTATTTAGGTGTCAAAAAGTTGATCAATTTCTCAAAAGCAATCATTGCCTTTTTAAAAAATGTAAGTATTTGTCATAAGTGTTAGAAAGCGGCTTTTAGGTAACGGAGATTTTTGTTGAGTTCATACAAGAGAGAAAGATTCAATCTCTGTCTGCCAGTAACTTCTATTTACATTTTAATTTTTTTTTGCAAGTTTTATATAACATGTAATTTGACTCCTAAGGGAGCCTTTTTGTTGTCATTAGCTAATTGCGCACACATTATTGCTGCTACTGAACTTGTATATATTTTTCTTGTATTTGATTCATACATAATAATTACTAAAACCATAGATTAAATGATTTTATAAAATATGCAAACTAGAACAAACAAAATGAAGAGTAAAATGATAACAAATGCTAAAAGCAGCAGTAAGAAGTTAACAATCTCAGATTAACATTAAAGATTATGATTAATGAAAAGACCTGAAAGAATAAAAATGACCATGTCTCGTGCTGGTGACAGGTTGCTCAAAATGGCTGTTACTGAATTCCAAAGTCAGGAAAGCTGGCCCTGAAACAGGCCTTTACATTCCCACGTTCCCTAAACAGCCTCCTTTCTCCCCTCTACAATCTATTTCAAAATAACATCTGACATGGGGATGATACAAAAGGGTGATATAACAGAAATGGGGAAGTACATCCTGATAAAATTGACTTGCACAGCATTACTTTGGGATGTAGTTCATTCATACTGAGCTATCTGTTATTTAGAGGTGTTCATCTGTTTGAAACGGTAGCCATCTATTTTGAATATTTTTTAAAATACATTTTCTTTATAAAGACTGTATGATATCAGCTATGTTCTGCGGTGTCACTGATACAAAGGGAAAAATATACTGAGAAAGTAGCTATGATAAAAAGCTCTTCTGTTTTTATAACTTATTTTATGCAATGATTAATTATCCTGTGTACTTCTTTATTTGCTCTAGGTTTAAAGTGAATATTGAAGCTTTGGCCCCCAATATTTTTATATGTGTGGAAGATGACTGCTTGATAAAATGGGTGAATTTCAATTCCAAAGAAGTGAAAAATGACTGAAGAACAGCATCTTTAGACCATTTGCCACTAAATTAAATGATCACAACTGGGATCCCATGCACCCCTTATACTTTCTGGAGGATCTTCTCCAGAAGAGAATTTTACATTTAAAGGGCAGACATGAGTGTATTTTCCTTTGGAGCTTACTAAGACTAAACACACTTTCCAATAATGACCAGCTTGAAACGGTCCCAGACTGAAAGGGCTGTTGCCACCGGAATATCAGATGTTGCCCCTAAAGTGCATTCAGACGACTTTTATATGAGGCGCTTTAGATCACAGAATGGTAGCTTGGGATCTTCAGTGATGGCTCCAGTAGGCCCTCCACGCAATGAAGGATCACATCATCTTACTTCTACCCCTGGAGTTCCTAAAATGGGAGTTAGAGCAAGGATTGCAGATTGGCCCCCAAGGAAGGAGAATGTCAAAGAAAACAGTAGATCAAGTCAAGAAATGGATACATCAAACTGTCTGGATAGTATGTCTTCAAAAAGTAGTCCAGGGAGTCAGGGAAGTTCAATTAACTTGAATAGTAGTGATTCTGTCATGTTAAAGAGTATCCAAAACACACTTAAAAACAAAGCAAGACAATCTGAGAACTTAGATTCTAGATTTCTTACGCCTGATGGTTACCACAGCTCCCCAAGAAAAGCTCTTCGTAGAATAAGACAGCGTAGTAATAGCGACATCACCTTAAGTGAGCTTGATGTGGATAGTTATGATGAATGTATCTCACCCAGTTACAAATCAGGACCATCACTGCACAGAGAATATGGTAGCACCTCCTCAATAGATAAGCAAGGTACCTCAGGGGAAAGTTTTTTTGACTTGTTAAAAGATTATAAGGATGATAAGTCTGATCCAAGAGGTTCAGGCTCCAGCAAATTTAGTGAACTCCTTATAGCTAGTGGAAGTAAAGGTTCAGGATTTTCTTTGGACGTGATAGATGGACCTATTACTCAAAGGGAGAATCTTCGATTATTTAAAGAAAGGGAGAAACCACTGAAGAGGCGTTCAAAATCGGAGACAGGAGATTCTTCTATTTTTCGCAAACTGCGTAATGCCAAAGGTGAAGGAGATCTCGGAAAGACTTCAGATCTAGAAGACAGCAGATCAGAGGATAGTGTCAAGCCTTGGACTTGCCCCAAATGTTTTGCTCATTATGATGTTCAGAGTGTATTATTTGATTTAAATGAAGTGGCAGTTAACCGGCATAATGTTATAAAAAGAAGGAATACAACTACTGGAGCTTCTGCTGCTGCGGTTGCATCGTTAGCTTCTGGACCGTTATCTCATTCTGCAAGTTTTAATTCCCCTATGGGTAGTACAGAAGAACTGAATTCCAAAGGAACTTTAAATGTGGACCAGGGAGATGATAAAAGCAATGACCTTGTATTGAGTTGTCCGTATTTTCGTAATGAGATCGGCGGGGAAGGAGAACGAAATATCAGTCTCACCAAATCTAACTCTGGATCCTTTAGTGGCTGTGAAAGTGCCTCTTTTGAGTCTACTCTTAGCTCTCATTGCACAAATGCGGGAGTGGCCGTACTTGAAGTACCCAAGGAAAATCTGGTGTTACATTTGGACAGAGCTAAGAGGTACATTGTTGAACATGTGGATCTTGGTGCATATTACTATCGGAAATTCTTCTATCAGAAAGGTGAGTAGTTATTAACCACTTTGGAAATGTTGCTGTATACTCAACTTTCACCTAAGAATTGCTTTGATGCACAGTGTTCATTTATCTACTAGGACCTGTACAAATCTTCTGTGGCATGTTGTGCTTTGGCAAAGACTTGAGAGAAGCATACCAGGCTGCTCATTTCTTTTTTTTAAAAAAGGAAAAGAAAAGCAGCTGAACTGCTTTACTTCATAAACCTCACTAGCATTTTCAGATCTCTCAGATTTTTGAAAATGCCCATTGAGGCACATGGTAGCTCATTAAATCAAATCATGCCATCTCTTTCCAGTATGAAGTTCTTTATCAAAGTAAATGCTCACACAGATCTATTATATGCTATTTTTAATTTATGACAACATATGACAAATTTGGCATTTCATATTTTAATACTAAGGAAGAACTGTACTGCAGTATTATTTAAGGCAGAGCTAGAAGGACATGTTTTCCTTATAGGCTTGCATTCTTTCTCAGTTTTCTCTTTTCCAGAAGCTTTCACTATGAAAGCTTTCTGCTGTGAAGTTACTATGTGGCTTGAACTTTAACTATGGTTAATTTAATTTGAGGCTAGCCTCAAAAACAACTGTTTAAAGATGATGTGTTTTAAAGTGGCTTGTTAATAATGACCACAACTCTTGATTTAAATGGAAGCAGAAGCCTTTTAGTTCCTGGATCACTTGGAAAGGGAAAGAGAGATTTTATTTATTTATTTATTCATTCATTCATCAGATTCATATGGCTGCCCATCTCATAAACAAATGACTCTGGGTAGTGTACAAAAGCTAAAAAAAAAATTCAAAACAATTGTTAATATTATAATCACTAAAAGCTTAACATTACAAATAATCCTTGACTTACAATAGCACTCAAGATGGAATTTTTTGTCACTAAGAAGTTCGTTCATTATGTGAGACAACTTCTTGTTAGCTTCCCACAACCAAAGTCAACAAGGAAGCTGGTTGGAAAGTTGCAAGCCCCACACAGGCAGCTAAGTGGCTTCTGCGAGGTGGGGAAGGGAATGAGAGGGTGGATGGGTGTGAGTGTGGGAAAGCGTTGGCAAGGGTGCATGAGAGAAGCCATGCAGATTGGCAAGGCTGTGTGAAATGTGCCTCATAGGTTGGGGAGAATGTGTGAAGGTATGCAAGGGAATCTTCACAGGTCAGGGAGGATGCACGGGGTTCCACAAGTGGCTGACACTGTGTGAACACAGAGGGCCAGTGAGAAGTTGTGCAGGTAGTGAAGACTTACTCCACTGATTGGCCCTTCGACTTTCTTGGGATGGAAGCATGGAAGGTTGCAAAGGCGATAATGTGATCACAACACTCTTGGCAACTGATCATAGTTGTGAACAGGTAGCCAAGCACCGAGATCATGATCACATGACTACGGAGGTGCTGGAGCAGCCAGAACTCTGAGAACCAGTTGTATAATCACCATTTTATTTATTTATTTTATTTATTTATTTATTTTATTTATATGCCGCCCTTCTCCGAAGACTCAGGGCGGCTTACAAT
>JANHFK010006011.1:17912-28570 GCA_036250565.1 Sibynophis collaris
AGTCAGCTTATTGCCCCCCACAAACTGGGTCCTCAATTTACCTACCTTAGAAAGGATGGAAGGCTGAGTCAACCATTGATTCAGTGCTGTTGTAAATTTGGACAGGCGCTGAATAAATGGTCTTAAGTCAAGGACTACTTGTATAAAAAACATGTACAACTTTAAGAAGAGATTATGTCACTCAGTATGATAATCAAATGTAGACTTTTAAGAAGGACTTAAAATGCCTATAGATTTAAACCTAAGAAACGGATTTTTTTCTTTTTTTCATTTTAAAAAAGCAGTTGTACACACATTACTCTTATTCTTCTAGAAACAGAGTATCATCAACATAATTCTCTATATTAATGTCACATATCTTTTGAGTTCACTTTATAGTCCCAGTGACTATAAGACACATCCATTTCTTTCTCACCAAAAATATGGGAACTCTTTGCTGCTACTTTCTTCTCAGGTTATGTTTTCAGTGTTCTGTTCTGATCAATAGTCTGGTATTTCTTATATATTATCCATAAAACGTTTAACCAGGTCTGACCAGTTTAATTTTTTGAATCAATATAGAGTTGGACCTGAATGGAATTCCATCTGAAAACATTTTTATTTTGACAGTTGTCAAATAATGATAGTTCATTGCCTTTGGTTTGTATGTTTTATTATAAGTTTTATTTTAAGTGTTTTATGTTTTATTATACTTTATGTATACTTAGGAATGTTTGGCATGGTAGATTAAAAAGGAAGAATAACAGGAAAGATGATTTTAGATGACAGTATTTTTGAATGACCATACTTGAAAAATCAATATAACCATGGAATTTGACAATGGAACATGTAGCCAGTTGATCATAATTATAGATATTTCTGGGTTTGATACAATTGGAGTAAAAAAAAAAATCTAGATTGTGCTCAGGTTTAATTCTGATTGCCTGATCCACATGTTACATGTTATGTTTTTGTGCCTATGCTTGGTTGGAATTTGTGTTTGAAGCAAAATTGTTCTGTCTGAACTAGTCTTAAAACCTAGAAATATTATGATAACATTAATATGTATCTTTCTTTTATGAAATGTAATTATTATTTCATTTGTCCATCTCTATCCCCCAAATATGTGTTTGATTTTAATTGCACAAGAACACTGGAACTACTTTGGGGGAGATGAAAACCTTGGTCCCGTAGCTGTCAGCATCAGAAGAGAAAAACCTGAGGAAATAAAAGAAAATGGTTCCCAGTATAGCTACCGCATTATTTTCAGAACTAGTGAGGTAAGCAATACCTGGGCAATAAAGAAATAAGAAATTTGATTTCCGTGTTGAACTTGTTACAAAATCATATGCCTAACATTGGAAGGATAATAGCTGTCAGTAAATTAATATGCAAACCATTGTGCATTTTATAAACCTCAGAGAAGATTTATTAAAGAGTAGTGTTCCTGTACAAAGCATTTCCTCAATTTATACGACATTGGAATTAAACATCTCAAGACTCTTGACATCCAACATGCTCTTATGCATGGTTGTTTTATGTTTCGAGAAGAAAGACTCAGAAATAACCCACTTTAAAACCCAGTGAATTGTTTTTCTAACAATACTGGGGAGAAATCTCACACAGGTGATGTACAATTTAAGATTCAGTGGCAGCCTTTGTTATGCTTCTTAGAATTAGGAGGGGGGTAATCATAAACTATGTTAATCTACGAAGATAGCTGTAGATACATTGGAAAAATAAGGCAAATGTTTATATAGCAATAGCAATACATCTGTAGACAGGGCTGCTTAGACGTATATAGCACTTTACAGTGCAAATATAAAATGCAAATATAAAATGGTACACAATTATTATAGCTTTATATGTGTTCTTTATTAAAGAATGCTGTTTGATGGCAAGAATGCTTAAATCATGGTTATGAAGAATATAGCATTAGCTTTTGTTAGATGAAAATAGAAGTTTGATCAACACTTTAAATCATTTTTAAATCACTTCATTGATTATAAAAGGGTACTTTAAAAATGCAACAAAATTGTCAGACTAAGGGATGATGATAATGAATAAAAAAGGTAATAATTTATGCAATATTTGTTTTGCTTTAATAATTTTTGCTAGCTTCCCCAACTTTTAACAAAATCATTCCAATAAAAGAAATAATGTTGAATGGTTTAATAAACTATCACTTATTTCATAAGCATTATCTGTTTAATACAAGTTTCATATTACTATTTTGCACTTAGCAACCTAAATACCGAATTCATAGGAAAATGCTTTGTTTGCTTTTTTTTTTTTTACTACTAATGTAATTATAGTCTTAACTAAAACTATTTTATATATTACTGAGAAAACATTGGAAGTGGCTCTTCCTGTATTTTTGGATAGGATTGGAAGGAAAATATTCCAGAAAAAATACACACAAAAATTGGGCCCTTGGCAATCCACCCACTCTTATGACTGACTACAGGGATGCTGTAATTTTTTCCACCTGCCAATTTTCCCTCCCCATCTCACTCCAGTGGATCTTTGGGGCCTCTCTCTCACCCAGCTGTGTCCCCACACCCTTGAACCTCTTTCCGTCGTTCTAGGTGTCAAACTCTAGAGCCGCCTCTCTTCACTTGTCAGACTTTCACTTCGCTTTTCTGAAGTTCAGTTTGGGTGGAGAATTGGCAATTTGCCATACAACCTTCTTATAAAGAGTGCATGTGGTGCTGTCCCAGAATAGAATAGAATAGAATAGAATAGAATAGAATAGAATAGAATTTTATTGGCCAAGTGTGATTGAACACACAAGGAATTTGTCTTGGTGCATATGCTCTCAGTGTACATAAAAGAAAAAACATGTTTGTCAAGAATCACAGGTACAACACTTAATGATAGTCATAGAATACAAATAAGCAATCAAATCATATTAGGAAACAGTCAATATAGATCGTTAGGATACAAGCAACAAAGTTACAGTCATACAGTCATTAGTGGGAGGAGATGGGTAATAGGAATGAAAGGTAAGTGAACTGAAGCATGATGGAGTAAGGAGACCCAGAATCGAGCAAGGTGGGAAGCAGAGCCCAGTGTGTGTCAATGGTAGGCGAGGCCCTGGGAGGCCTGGCATCAGCACCGTATGAGATGAGGAGGCGCTGCGGAGCATTGCTGGACCTGCATGAGACTTCCCAGAGCCCTCCCCCAAGGTATCCCATGCTCTGCTCAATACCCTGTGTGGTTGCTTAATAACTGAACGGAGAAAACCGGGATTGTAGTAATTAAGCGAGGCAATTATATGGGTTCCTCACTTAACAACTGCCACGGCTTTTTATCATAATTCTGGGCTCAACTGTGGTCGTAAGTCAAAGACTACCTGTATTATCACTAAATAGAAAAAGCAAATGTGCATCTTAATTAGTAGTACATTTTAAATTGTCCTGTTCCATTTAAACTGGGGGGGAGGGGATTAGAAAATATTATTATTGCATATATTCTATGTATTACTAGCAAATTTTCTTCACAACTTGGTATATATATATTTTATTTCTAGCTTACAACACTAAGGGGTACTGTCTTGGAAGATGCAATACCTTCAACTGCAAAGCATTGCACAGCCAGAGGGTTGCCCTTGAAAGAAGTCCTAGAACATGTGGTTCCTGAACTAAATATACATTGCCTCAGGTTGGCTTTCAATACCCCTAAAGTCACAGAGCAGCTTATGAAACTCGATGAACAAGGGGTAAGATATAAATTGCACATTTTTGGTTTTTAGTTGGTTAGTCTTATAATAATCTGTTGGCTTTTTTGTTTATCTTAAAAATGTTATATAAAGCTTTCATATATTGAAGTTAAAGAATAAGACATTTCAAGAGTTAGTTTGCTCTCAAATAATTTAATCAGACACATGGAAGAGCTAAATATTACCACTTAGAGATAAAGATCCATGCCATTTTAAATAGATATTTTAATTATATTATCAATTACAAATTGTTTTCTTCATACACTGCTGCAAGACATTGCATAAGAAGCTGATTCAAAATTATGTCTTTCTACCTATGACGTTTGAGCTACCATCGCAATACATTTTAACAATGAACTTCATTAGGTTCTTAGTACTGCTTGTAAAACATTAACTTAAAGTTGTAATTCTATCATATCAATCAAAGCTTTGTAGTTAATGGCATTCAAGTCAGGTATTTTGGGGATAAAGCTAATGACATAGATGTATTCTACACTTTTCTCTGCCTAAGTGCTGTATTGAATTACCCTTTTCAGGAGATGAGCGAGAACAATGTAATCATTTTGATTAGCTTGTTGTTCTCAACAGCCTTTGTTTTAATCAATTTTAGAATCTTTCTAAGCTGCCAGAAATATTAGAGCTACATAATTATTCCAGTATCTCTTTCTTTCCAAAAAGTTTTCCTCAGAAAACAATGCTAGTATACTATTTTGGCTTATGGAACATTACAAGATACCATTTTGGTTGTTATGCTAACTTTAGAAATAGAAGGGACCATCCAGATTTTTGGATTTAAGAATCACTAACACAGTAAATACTCAACTCATGCTCAGTGTGGGTCTTCAGTTCAAGAATAGATGAAAATGAGCAAGTTGAAGCTTATCCAAGATACGATGCAGGTGCTATTATTGAGAACCTAAGGCAATTTGGGAAATGTTAACATAGTCTTAGAAGTGTTCCTTGAAAAAATGAGTTGTACTGAGAATGCTTCTTTCTCTAGCATAGGGATATGTTTTAAAAATGGAGAATTTTTCCTCATTTTTGAGATCCTCTGTTTAAAAACAAATTTCAAAAATACTCAATTACTTTCCTTTTTTATAAATAATATTTGACTTCTTTAACTCTTCGGCTCTTTGAGCATTTTGCGTAAAGGCCAATTAAAGCTTCAAGCATTGTAAAGTCAGGAGAAGCATCCTGTTATAGTCAGTAGATTTTAGGCCTCTCAGAGTTGTACAAATAACATTCTGAAATTGAAGATGGGACTGATTTTATTACAATATCTGTATCTCTGTCCCTGGCAAGTTGACAACTAGGGCTCTGAAGAATACTCAGAATGGTAAACAATATTTGGCTCTATTAGAACATTAGAAACCTATTTTAACAGGAATCCACTGTGTTTCTCTGCATACACTCATGGACCACAACCATGCATCCTTAATCCATTGTGACTTTTCTAAATGTTTTTCCCATTTTAACTGAATATCTGTTTTGGATATAAATATATTTTCTTTTTGCTCTGTAAAGTTCAGTTTCTTTTCTGTGCCTTTATCCTTCTAAAGGTGCTTTTTCAAGAGGCAACTGAACTTTCTTCTTTTTCTTTGGAAGAAGTTTCTTGGAGAACGTCTTCCAAGAAAAACCAGAAAGTCCAGTTGACTCTTGAAAAAGCATCTTTGGGACAATCATGACCTGGATGACTAAGAATCTCCATAGACTTTTTCCTTCTAGTTCTGTTTATATAGCAATCATAATAAATGTTAAATACTAATGGCATAAAAATAATTTAAGCAGATATAATGAAGTGATCATAAAAAACCTAGGAGCTTTTGTGAGAACTCAATGTTTAGTGAAAAGGTAGTAGCTTGGCTAATCTATTTTCCATATTACAATTTTTGTAACTTTCTAATTATGAAAACATTACCTGATGAAAATGTTTCTTTACACTGTCATTAGTTACTCACTTCAATTGTAAGCATTATTTTAGTAAATTTTATGTAGTAATATAGTTGGATAAGGAAAACTTGATTATTTAATTACCTTAAATCACATATGTTAACATTGCTGTTTGTAAATTGACACTTCAAGAATTCTTGCCATTGATTTGACTGGATCAGATTAATGGTCATCTTGTTTAATGTATTTAAATTCAAATTATCTTTAAACACCAACATTATTGTAAATTCAGAAAAAAATAAGGCAATATTTTCAAACCTAGGATTTTAAAGTACTGAGGCTTTTTTCTTTTGTGTTTTCAATTTTTGTGTGTGTGAAATTTGGGAATGCCAATAGTCTCTGAATTATTTTGTAGAGCAATTTGAAATACTGCATAGTAAATATATAGAACCTTGTCATTTTCATTTCTTTCACTCAGCTTTCTTATTATAGAAAACAGATGAATTTTGAAAGGAATAGCTTTGTGCCTCTTGATGCAGCACAGATAATACAAGAATGCGAACTTGAGTTTTTATTTATGTTTACAGTTAAGCTATCAGCTGAAAGTGGGAATCATGTACTGCAAGTCTGGGCAAAGCACAGAAGAGGAAATGTACAATAATGAATCAGCAGGCCCGGCCTTTGAAGAGTTTCTTCAGTTGCTGGGAGAACGGGTTCGACTCAAAGGATTTGAAAAGTATCGTGCCCAGCTAGACACAAAGAGTAAGACTACCTTTTTTATTCAGAATAATGAAAATAATGAGTACGAAAATAATGAAAACAAAGTTGTACTCCTTGGGAAGCACTAGCTGCCCCAGCAGCACAGTACAAAGCTGGAGCCAACTCAGGAAACATTGGACACCCCAGCCCAGCCCAGCCCCAGCCACAATCTCCATCACCACCCTGTATTCCATAGTCCCTGCTGCCCTGCGCTCTGGCCCCCAACCGACCATCATGTTCTTATCCCTGCTGCTTACAAGGATGCCCACCCTACTCTTCCCAAGCCAGCTGCTGGCCTAGAGAGGCCATATTTCCCAAGCCTTACAAGGAAACCGCCATGTGGAACCGTGGGAAGAAAGCCTTTTGTGGTCTGCAGTTGTCTCACCGAGGGCTGGGCCAGGCTGGTCAGCAGTGTGAGCAAGATGACTACGTCATTTAAGATAACTACTGTCAACTACGACAGCAGGGGCCATAGAGTGCAGAGTGCCAAAAGGGCAAAATCAGGGGAGATAGGTGGGTGGGGGAGTTGAAGCACCCTGTGGTTTTAAGTGTGCCACAGGTTGCCAAGTCCCTGAATTTTGATTATGTGATCATGGCGATGATGCAATGGCTATAACTTCGGGAACTGGTTGTGTATCCCTTCATTCAGCATCTCCAGAACTTTAAACAATCATTGAACAAATGAATGTAAATTGAGGACTTCCTGTATCTCATTTTCCAAGCAAGGTCTTTTTCTACGTTTTCATGTATTAGCTAATTCTCAAGGGATAATCATTAAGGCATTTCCTAAAACAACTTCATAAATCTCATCAAATATATCACTCAAGATATTCTTGACATAGACTCATTGTTACTAAATTTAAACGTTGATCCGTGCTTGAAAATAAAAAGACACATATCTAATAAAATAAATGTGAATATATAGCTATAAAATGATAACATATTAATCACCCCAAATAAAACTACATTTGTAGTTTGCATTTATTTCCAGTTATCAATGTTTTGTTTCATAAATAAATAGCTTTCTTTCTCTATGTAATGGAAAGTATGATTTGCTTCTGAGGGAAATCATAGTTTTTAAAGTCTGGATACCAGACAATATTACCATAGGTGTATTGAGAAGAAGTATCAGATTCTTATCACTAGCTTTTATTGCAAAGAGCACAACTTCTAAACTGCTAATGGGTTGAATATGTGAATTTACCTATGATATTTATGGTATACAGAGACAATAATTTATCTGTAACACTAATGATAGGATGAAGTAAATCTAAATAAATCATCTCAATTTAAAAAAATAGTTTATTGTACAGAACAAGAGGCTAATGTTGAAATGACCCCTGCAAGGACATAACACTAGTTTAGTTTCTATTTTATAATTATAATAGGTAAACATACAATATTTATTTTAGGAAAAGTACTGCAAAAACTTCTGCATTAAAAACTTTTGGTTTTTCTGGCAACCCTTAGAATTTACAATGTGTTTAAAACATAATATATTAGAATATATAAAATTAAAAATAAGCAATGCTTCTATTTTTTATTTTGCTTTAGAATAAATAAATATTAAATCGATTTTGTGCTTGGTTAAATGTATCTTCACAATATTGTGGATTGTGTTATAATAATAATAAAAAATTAGACTTTATATTATTTATTTGCAGCTGATTCAACTGGTACTCACTCTCTTTATACAACATATAAAGAGTATGAAATCATGTTTCATGTTTCTACAATGTTGCCATATACACCCAACAATAAACAACAGGTAGGAACTACTTGAATAAGCAGAATATCTAATTGTTTATTTCAGATATTACATTAAATTACGTTTTTTACCATCTTGACTAGCTGAAACAAATATTGGGCTCTCTCGTACCTTATAATTTATACTGTGATAAAAAGGAGGTGGGCAATATTTTTTTCTGTTTTCAATTACATTGAGTTTTTATTATTGATTAGACTGGTTTCATTTGTACTACTGTATCTCTTTAAGATATCTAAATAAAAAAGCAAATTTGAACAGGCAACAAAAATGGCACCATATAACAAAACTAATTTGCAGATTAAACGAAAGAGAGTGTGTAGAACTTTTTATTCCAATGCAGATGTTTTGGAGATTTTTGTTTCCTTTACAGAAATTGTTTTACTTTAATCACCTGAGGAGAAGTTGCTTTATCTCATTCTAGAAAGCCATATTTACAGAAATATTGGATGTTCATGCTTTTTAGAATTTGATTTTGATTTTTAAATTCATATCAATCCAGTGTATTTACTACTAACATTGTACTGTAAGAATAACCTCTGGCCTACATTCCCTTCAGAGTAACAATGTAATAGCACTGACAGAATAGCAACCTTCTCCATGAAGATATCTGCACTAGTAATTGGATACTTTTGTGGGACCTACTGCTCTTTGCAAGGCAAATTATTACCAAGTGAGGCCTCAGGATAATCAGCATATGGTAGATCTAATTTGTTTGCAGACTGTTTATCTGATGGAGCCAGGGTGGGGTTCATATTGCTGTTCCACCATGCTGTGTTACCATAAAAAATTATGAATGCATATGCTGATTTTCCATGGCAGTATTTATGAAATCTCTTGACAAGTATATGCTCCAAATTCCATATGTTTCTACTTTCTGCAATGTCCTGTCATATATGCTGTGGCTTCAATCCAGAGTATTTTTAGCAGAGAGAAAGAGAGGGAGAGAAAGAGACAAAGAGGCTATTTTGTGGGATGTTATACAATTGTAAGCAAAAGCCAGAAAAATTATAATTCTTGAAACACAATTTATAAAGCATAGTTTTACAGTAATGCAAATATGTTTGATCAAATGTGGATTATGCATTGTAGTGAGCCATAAAAATGCTTTAAGGAGCTTGCACCAAGATTAATGGAAGATTTTACGTAAAATACAACTTTTTCTAGATTTGAAATACTATTTTGTCAACAGTTCTGATGGGTGGAAAAAACTTTCTAACTACAGAAAAGTAGTTAGTCAAAGTCATCTTTGTGTAGTCATGCTTGTCATCTTGATAAAATTGGCCCTCCCCTGCTGTCCCTTTGGATGTTTTTGAAATGCTTAAAATGTTGCTAATTATTATTTGGACTGAATTGGGAAAAATGCATATTTTTCAGATACATATCTGAATGTTGAAAAAGTTTTGTGGTGGATTAAACTTTGTTCACATCTAATAGTTTGGATTTCATGTTAATTCTAACAAACATATAATATAAGAAACTTGAAGGGTTTTTTTCTCCTAAGAAATGTTTTTTGAAAAAATAGCCTGAATTGAAAAGTAGAAAAAATAATAATTAAATTGATTAGTCTTCCAAAATTAAATCATAATTTTAATATATTGAAAAAGATTGCCTAAATTTTTTAAAAATGGCATTTTGTAAAGATTTAATATCAGACAGACAAATAACATAATATTTTTTTTATGTTTGTAAATTTAATTTTAGAAACAAAATCTACTCATGGAAAGACATTTCTTTGCATTAAGGTAGATCTCTAATGGTTGTTATGGAAACTGCAAGTACTAATTTATTTTAACATATTTTATATTGATAAAGTCTTCATTAACTTATTTGTTTTAGGAACAATTTTAAAAAACCATCAGGCGTGTTTACATTTTAAGACATGAACTAATAGGAAAAATAATTATATTCTATAACAATATTAATGCCTTTAATTCTCATGGGTTTTTTGTCTTCATGATCAAAGCTATTAAGAAAACGACACATTGGGAATGATATCGTGACAATAGTTTTCCAAGAACCTGGAGCCGAATCATTCAGCCCAAAGAATATTCGTTCTCACTTTCAACATGTCTTTGTGATTGTCCGAGTGCACAATCCTTGTACTGACAATGTTTGTTACAGGTAACTATTACAGTGTTTATGATGGTTTTGCATTACAGAAGATAACTTTTTATCTTTAAACCACCCAGAGTCATGTAGGTAGTGAGATGGGTGGCGTCTATATTTGATAAGTAAATAAAATAACTTGGTAGTCCTTGATGACATTTGAGCCCAACATTTCCACTCCTAAGAAAGGCAGTTGCTAAGTGAGTTGTGTATTATTTTATTACCTTTTCTGCAACAGTTGCTAAATGTATCGCTACAGTTGTTGGGTAAATCATGCAGTTATTAAGCAAATCTGATCTCCCCCTTTGATTTTGCTTGGCAGTTGGCTGGGAAGGTTACAAATGTTGATCACATTGACTCCAGAACAGTGCAACTGTAATAAATATCTGTCTATTGCCAAGCACCCGAATTTTGATCATGTGACCATGGGGATGC
>JANHFK010006011.1:28670-38786 GCA_036250565.1 Sibynophis collaris
TAAATTGAGGACCCAGTTTGTAGGGGGCAATAAGCTGACTTTGTATAAATATACAAAAGTATGAAGGCTATTGCTTAACACATTGTAAGCCGCCCTTTTATTCAAAAATAAAATAAAATAAAATAAATAAATAAATAAAAATGTTTCTGAAAGATGACTATAGATTGCTTTCTCTGGAAAATATCCAAAATATATAAATGAAATGTTTCAACATTAGTAATTGTGATAAAATTAGTGATAAAATACTGAAGATATATATTCTCTTTAATGTATTAGAAATACAAATATAGGTTAGTTGTTTAATGTGTCCTTCTTAAATGACCCCATGTGTTTCTATATAAAGTAATAGCATAAAAAAGGATATTTCAGAAATATTTAATTAACAATTAACTCTTATTAACTGTTGCATGGACAACTTAAATGGGTAAGACTCTTGAAATGGAAAGAAGAAATTACAATTACATTTTCTGTTCGGGTAACAGGGCTTAAACAATAATGTTTGGTCACCCTGTTCTCATTGTAGATAATCTCTGTAAATATAATTAGCATCCTTTGATAGACACATTCCATAGTCTTACTGCCTTCCCATTCTTCCCCTTCCCCTTTTGGTCCTGTCTTAATATAATCAGAACCCACATCATCTGCAACATTCTTTGAAGTGTCTCCCTAATATAATAATAAAACATGGAGGTTTTTTTAGTATCATTGTTTGGGATAAGTAGGACCCCAGTGGCATCCATCAATATGCATTTTGGGCTTGTGGGGAGCAGGGAGTTGAGAGGAAAGCAACAGATCTATGGTGGGAGGGGTGATGTAATTACCATCTGAAAGATGTTGTCAGATTCTCAAAATACAAGAGAGAAGTGAATATGGCCTGGACTCTTCTATTGATTTTGTGAGCTAAAACAAAATTTGAGCTGTAGAAACCGGTTGTCACTCAAGCCAGTAGGCTTTTCACAAATTCAAATGTAAAAAGGTTGGTGAAAAAAAGAGAATTGGACCCTCCTAAATCACTAGTACAATGCTTCACATGCATTCATGTTCTATTGAGGTTCTACTGTTTTTTACATTTTTAAAAAACGATGATTTGCATTATTGCACTTTCCTTATAATTCTGGCTTCCCCCAATATATTCACCTATTACTTCTCTGCTTCTTTTCTCTTTGATTGAGCAATAGAAGTAGCATTCCCAGTAAGCATTTAAAAATAATCTCTTTGCTAAGCAAGTGCTTGTTTCTTTGTAACTCTGGGGATAATTAAAAATTTGAGCAATTCAAAGTAATTTATTTTATGTTTTAAGGACATGTGGAGGTGGTTGTTAACATATATTGTAGAGAGCAGAATTTAAAAAATGTTAATGTTTGAATGCTTTATTGCCAAGTAACTTCACTTGAAAAATGTAGTTCATAGTTTGTAAGTTTGGAGAAGAATAAAGATGCATACAAAATGCTATTGACTTAATATATATATTTCTCTTATGTACAGTAAATGAACATGCAAAGGAAAAAGCAATAATAGTAATTGATATAGAGCCATGATGGAGAACCTATGGCATGCGTGTCAGAAGTGGCACACAGAGTCATCTCTCCAGGCACACCAGCCGTCATCCATTGCTCTTCCGGATTCTGGTGCACACATGCGCACCTGCCAGCTGGTCTTTGCACATGCGGGAGCACCAGAAACCAGAAGAACAGTTCCCTGGCATGCATGCATGTGCCATGAAATTGAGTTTCCAGCGAGTGCATGTGCGCCAGCGAGCTGGTCTTCATGCGCACATGCGCTCCAGAAACTCGAAGGCCCGCACTGGAAAGCAGAAGCCCAGCTTCCAGCCATGCACATGCGTCCCAGGGAGCTGCTCTTCTGGTTTCCGGTGCTTGCCCTGCACACATGCTCCAGTTTCAGCACCCAGTGCCGAAAAGGTTCACCAACACTGATATAGTGTACCTAAATAGATATACAGTATATTAAAGAAATTTTAAGAAATAGTCTGAACTGTAAATAATCAGCATGTCAAAAAACTTCTTTTATGTCATAAGGCATCTTGCAATTGTAATAGAGTATCCTCTCTGTAGAACTGAACTGTCTATATATAAGACAACAAAATATGTAGCGCATTGAAATTATAATGTTTCTGCATATTGTTTAAATCACATTTGTATGTATTTTTGCAGTGTTGCTGTGACAAGATCAAGAGATGTGCCCTCATTTGGACCTCCAATTCCTAAAGGCATCACCTTTCCTAAATCAAATGTATTCAGGGACTTCTTACTGGCCAAAGTGATCAATGCTGAGAATGCAGCTCATAAATCAGAAAAATTCCGTGCTATGGCTACTAGAACCCGTCAGGAATACTTGAAAGATTTGGCAGAAAAGAATGTGACAAATACACCCATTGATCCTTCTGGCAAATTCCCTTTCATCTCACTTGCTTCTAAGAAGAAGGAGAAATCCAAACCTCATCCAGGAGTAGAACTCCATAGTTCTGGCGCTGTTGTCTGGATTCTCCATGCTAAAGACTATAGCAAGGGTTTAGACATAGATTGTCTTTTGGGCATTTCTAATGAATTTGTTGTTGTAATTGAACAAGATACAAAAAGTGTTGTATTCAATTGTTCCTGCAGAGATGTAATAGGGTGGACTTCAACAGATACAAGTGTCAAAATTTTCTATGAAAGAGGAGAATGTGTTTCTGTGGAAAGTTTCAAAAGCCCTGAAGATATCAAGGAGATTGTAAAAAGACTAGAGGTTAGAATTCCTTATTTTCCCCTTACCTTCCTTCCTCAAGCATAAATACATATAGAAATGCTTTAATTTCCTTCTTGGATTTGAGCAACAAACTAGCAAAATAAAATGGATGTAGGTTATTTGTGAAATCAAAACAGTATGTTCCATGCTGTGAGAAAATATTTTTCAGCATTCAAAAATGTTATTATCTTTTAGGGACAGGACTTAAAATAGTAAAACAAAAGTTCCATACCAAGTTTTTACTGAATTATAAAGAGTGTCAAGTCAATATAAGATTTAATAATTAAATGACTTTTGTCAATTTGTA
This sequence comes from Sibynophis collaris, assembly GCA_036250565.1. Taxonomy (NCBI): domain Eukaryota; kingdom Metazoa; phylum Chordata; class Lepidosauria; order Squamata; family Sibynophiidae; genus Sibynophis; species Sibynophis collaris. Next base: position 31,723 of record JANHFK010006011.1, read on the forward strand.
AATGAATATTAGTCTACACATCTATTACTAAATTACTGTAGTAATTTCATAAATTACTACATTTAAAGTTTTTGTAGCATTAATAATTTTCAGCTAGCACTGGAATATAGCTAGTCATTTTTACAAGATCAAACACAAAATCAAACAAAGTCAGGGATTATTAGTCAGTAGTAATCCAACTATCTTCCTCAGAGGTATATAGTATAATTGCTGTATGAATAAGGAATGACCATACCTACATTGCTTCATGCTCTGTTTTAATGATCTAGCCTATTTATTTGTGTCTCCTACTGAATTACATTTCATTGTACTAAACTGTTCCCATTACATCTCCACATCTCTGCCTTGCAATTTTCAGCTGGTGACCAAGGGATGTGAGTCAGTGGAAATGACTTTACGACGGAATGGATTGGGTCAGCTTGGCTTCCATGTGAACTATGAAGGAATTGTGGCAGATGTTGAACCATATGGCTATGCTTGGCAAGCAGGATTACGACAAGGCAGCAGATTAGTGGAAATTTGCACTGTGGCTGTCGCTACCCTAAGCCATGAGCAAATGATTGATCTCCTGAGAACTTCAGTTACTGTGAAGGTTGTCATTATCCCACCTCATGAAGATTGTACTCCACGAAGGTATTTGGCAACCAATGATATTAATATATATCACTGATTAAAAGGGAAACAGCTTGAAGTAGTAGTTAAGGAATCAGGCTAGAAACCAGGTGATTGTAAATCCTTTAGGTACCAACCAGGTGGCCTTCAGCCAGTCACTTTCAGTCCTAGGAAACAGGCATGTGTCTACTATCTATTATTATATTATTATCTATTATGTGTCTGTTATCTTTGTTTGTGTATCCTATCTACAGAAATGCAGTTTAAAACTTGACAATTTGCATTCCATGTCTGCATACCGCAGAAGGAGTTCCCTTCTGCACATGGATGGGAACTGATATTGTCAGGCAGCTCTTTCAACCAGCCTCTAGAGCTGAGAAGGAACTGAAATCCAAGCAGATGCGAGGGGAAGGCCCAGATCATGCTGGAGCAAGTGTCTCTTTGCTCAGGGGATGAAAATCCTGCTTGGATTTTGATAGGAAGGATTTTCAGTTCTTGAGTGGAGAGGCAGTATAGTAAATTAAGAGGCATGGGATATTTGGGTGGGGTGAAGGCCCTGGGAGACCTGGCACAGACCATGCACAAGTGTCTCTCTCTCAGGGGTTGAAAATCCTGCTTGGATTTTGGCAGCTTTGTAGCTCCTAAGCAGAGCCTTGAAGAGTCTCCTCACCCCTATAAAGGTGCCCCATGCTTCTTAATTTGACTCTGCCCAATATCACCCAATCAGTGATTGCTCAACAAGTGCAATCAGGAGTGCCAGGATTGCGATCACTGAATAAAGCAGTCACATGGACAGTCATGTGACAATTTGCTTAACAACCATTTCACTCAATGACTGAGATTCTGGTCCTAGTTGTGATTGCATTATCTCCATGTGACTATGTATCAGCTCTCTATCTCTATATGAGTTATCAACAGGCATATACACATACACATTTACAAACCTTTCAAAAGAGACAATAAAAAGCTCAAAAGAAAATTTAAAAGAAAGACCAGAGAACATCTCCTCCAGAAGCCAATGCCCAGATAAACGGATTAATATGAGACAATCAAGCAGAAAACAATACTCCCATCAAGGAACTTCCCAAAAGAAAATCAAACCTCCACCAAGACTGGTAGGGCAAGTACTATGTATAAAAGGGAACTAAGCTCCACAATCACCAGCACTGATAATGTCACCTAGATAGGTAAGGAAACAATTGCAAAGAAGCTCAGAGAGCCTCAAGGACTTCACAATTCAAACCTGAGCTACATCTATTCTCTTCTGTTGGAAATATTAGTGTATGTTATTTTAGAATTCAGTGTTACAAGGTTCAAGTGTCACTTTTTTCACTGAATTTTGAATGCTTGATGTTAATTCTTTATCCACTTACTTGAGACTTATTTTTGAATATAGATTAAAATTTGTGCCGCCTTCAATAAGCAGAGGAGATATTTCACTTCCTAGAAAACAGTTAGATTAAACTGAGAAATTGGAAATGATAGTAGTTTTTAATGCCATCTTCCTGTATGCATGTTCACAGGATAAAGCAAGAGGAGACATATTAAAACATACATTGTGACTCAAACGGAGTCCTTTTTGCACTCACACTGATATTGCGTGCAAGGGATAAGGCTTACATTGGTCATTCTGAAAAAAAACATGGTTTCTTCAGACATCCCCAAAAATACAAACTACAAGTAGTATATTTGAAGCTAACTTGCAGCAGTCTATGTGTTTCATACATGTACTTATATTTAAGATATTCTCATTGCTGTTTTATAACGAAACAATGCATTGTACACATTCCTCCTGTATTTCACACTTTTTTAACCTTACTTTTCAATCTCCCAGAAGTTTTTCAGAAATTCATCGCATGCCAGTAATGGAATACAAAATGAATGATGGCGGAGTTCCATACGAGTTCAAATTCCCATTCAGAAATAATAACAAGTGGCAGAGAAATGCTAACAAGGGACAAGCATCTCATGTTCAGCAAATGCCATCACAGATGCAAAGTCCAATTACCACTAGAGTTGCCTCAGGGAAAGGGGAAGGAAAAATGCCTCCTCCAGATCGGGCTGCCAACATTCCACGTAGTATTTCTAGTGATGGCCGTCCACTGGAGAGCAGAAGGTATGATTCTAACTTGGAAGTGTTCTTTTGCAGTGCAAGTAACAGAATTTTAAAATCCAAAATACAGGTAGTCCTTAACTTATGGCCACAATTCGGATCAGAATTTCCATTGCTAAAATTGTTAAGTGAGTTGCACTCAATTTTACAACTTTTTTGCCATGGTTGTTAAACAAAACACTGAAGTTCTTAATTTAATTTATGCTGTCATTAAGCAATGGCTTCCCCCCATTGACTTTGCCTGTTGGAAGCTGGCTGGAGTTCACATAAGACAATGCAGCCTTCGTAAATATATGCTGGTTGCGAAGTGCCTGAATTTTGATAAATGACCATGATGATTCTTTAAAGATTGTAAGTACAAGGATTGGTTGTAGCTTTTTTCACTTCAAACAGTCACTAAATGGTTTTAAGTCAAGGACTACTTGTATAAAGGGAGTGTTAAATAGATGGTTCTTAAAAGAAAACAGTCACAAAGCTATCTCTTCATATTTAATCAAATATTTGTATTCTTTAAATAATTCTTGTTCTGATTATGACTTATTCTCAATTACGTTTTGAAGAAAATGTAATTATTAAGTTACTGTTTGCCTCTGATCTTCCTAAGGCCTTCTTTCCCAGATCTTCCCTACTCAGGCCCACTATGACTATCTTCAGCTTCAAGTGTGGCATGTCAATTTGCCCAATCTCTGACAATAAAACTAGGTTATCTACTTGAGCACTCATAAAGCACCCATTTTAGACTTTACTCTAGAATTCACTTTTTCAGTAGAAGAAAGTTTATAAAAACTCTGGAGCGTGTGTTCTTTCATTTCTTCTATTTACAGTTCGTTTAATATGTTTTAAAAAGTGAATGTGTTTATTCATTGCGTATCTTTCTAAAATGACATAACATAAAGAAAATATAATTAGAAGCTTGTTAGTATTTTTTCAGTATCCTCCAGATGTAAAAATAAATGGGGGAAGGTCAAGCCAATATAGTGATTTAGCTTTTATATTTGTTTATGATCATTTAGTGTTTGGTGTTCATTTTTCATATATATTATGAACTGAACCTTTAGAAAGGTTGTCTAAGCATATGAGTGTTAATTCTAATTCTTTTGATATTGAGGTACACAATCATATATTTTTGGTTGTCATTTGTTCTGTCAAAATTCAGCAAAATTGGGCTCATCATTTTGATATGACAGATTGTCTCTCTAATCACTATTCTTACTTTTTAAAAGAATAGACCTTAGAGTTGAAAATAATCACTTTTTTACAAAAATATCTATGTCAAATGATATCACAGCAAATACATTTCATGGTAATTTCTTCTTCTGATAGGCTAGTAGATTATGGTTCATTTATTGCTCCATTGTTTGTGTACTTGTTTTTCATGTGTACTAGAAATTTTGGCAGTTTATAGTTTGTTGTAATTTGATGGTTGACTGATTTAACTCGTGATAACAAAGTGATTAAGTGGGAATGATGTCCGCTACAATCTTAGTTAGGAATAGACTGTACTAAAGGAAAAAAATGAAATCAATAATGCTTTGTACTAGTGGAAAATACTTAGGTTTGCCAAGGTAGGCATTTGTTTTTGTCAATGCACCACACTAGAAATCTTGGGGAAATAGAGGCTAACGAGACATAGAATATGTAGTTACAAAATATATAAGAAACTGAAAATAAAAACACTACACATATAGGAGAGTTCAATAATGTCCAATCACCAAGAAAGAGTACCAACAGATGACCAGACTGTAGAGATACTGTTACGGAATTAGCACAGATGTTACATAATCAGCAAATGACAAAGCTCAGAGAGCACCAAGGACTCCAAAGTAAAAGCTTAAATAAGCTTAGGTTAGGTTATTAAAGGAAAACCCAAATAAAATAATCAGTATATCTGCTGTTCATTGAAGATGGTAAAATATTAGCAGGGAAAAGATAGACCAACTCAGCTCAGAATAGAATAGAGCTGGAAGGGACAATGGACGTTTTTTAGTCCAACCCCCTGTTCAAGCAGGAGACCCTATACCATTTCAGACAGATGACTTGTCTAGTCTTTTCTTTAAAAGCTTCAGTAATGATGAACTCACAACTTCTGAAGGCAAGCTGTTCCAGTGATTAATTGTTCTCACTATTTCTCCTTAATTCCTAACACCTCCCCCCACCTCCCGGTCATTAGTTTCCATTCATTCTTGCTTGTCTTGCCTATTTTGGCTAAAAAAAAAGCAAATATTCTACCAAAAATCTAAAGAACAGGACAAAAGTGAAAACAAAACCTTAAATAAATTGCAGTCAGCGGTGCCTAAAAATTGGCAAATTAAGAGCATGTGGGCTGATTGGAGGGTCCTTAGCTTCAGTTATAGATCTGCATATCCATCTTCCCATCCAATGAACACACCTTCCTTCCTTTCTCTACCTTTTCTTAATATCTAACAATGTCCTTTACTCCAATTGTAGCATAAGGAATCATAGTAAAAGAAAGGCTCCAGGAAGGCCATCACACAGATCACATGAAGTACAGTGAGTCAGAGGACTAGGACTCAAGTCGTACCCTATTCACCCAGTAAGACTTCTGGATTTATTCTTGACTAAAATCAGGAACAACCAAAATGTTCAATTTTTGCCAAATTATAGTTCATCCTGAACTGCTTGGCAGAATGTTTGAGCTGCAATTTGGTAGTACTTAAAAGTTTGTGAACTGTTTTGAATTTTTAATATTTCTGTATAAACATGATCTAAAACATCTGTTTTCCAGATAGGAATCATTTTCCTCGATAATTAAATGAACAAGAACTGTGTTTTTTTCTTCATTGGTTTAATTGAGTTCTCTTTATTTAGTTTCAGGATCTGTGTGGAGAACAGTAATTTAAAGATTGTGCTTTAAATTGTATCTATGCAGAAATAATCATTCAAAAGGGTTTACAAAGTGGGAAATCACTTTTAATCATCACTATATATTTTTGATTTGTAAAACAAAACAACATTTTTGCAATAGGGATACCCTATTTCACACTAATCAATCTGACATCAGTGCCGGGGAACATTCTACAGTAGGGGTGTCAAAATCACGTCGTCATGGCGGCGTCACGTGACATATCGGGACTTTTTTCCCCTTCGCTAAACCGGGTGTGGACATGGCCAGCACATGACACATCCGGCCAGGTGCTGGGAGTTTGACAACCCTGTTCTACAGGATCAAGAAATTGATCTGTAGACATATCGAAAGCAACAAAGCAAATACCAATAGGCAGTATGTATTTGTCAAGAATGAATCTTGCTGAGATTAATCTTATTTCATTTTCTGATCAGGTAACTTCCTTAAAAAATCAGAGTTTACTGAATGAATGAACAGGAAAAGCAAACAGAAGTTTGGCAGGGGAATAAGCTGAGCAGAGGAAAGAGGCAGAAAAGAGAACAAGAATCAAGAAGATGGAAAGTTTAATAAATAATTGCCACTGCTTATAACTGCTGTTCTATTGTATTGTGTAAAAACATAACTTTGTGGATTTGGAAAGATTGTCTAATTTAATTTTCTACCATATTCAGGAAAAGCAGTTACAGAAACCATGAGAAATGGTTGTCCAGCCTGTTAAAAATGTCAAAGATGGAGAATTTGCAACCTCTATAGTTTGACTATTCTGCTGGCATATAGATCTTACCTTTTAGAAATGAAATGCGTGATTGGAGCGTTGCTTGTTGGTGATCTAGTTGAGACAGCTTCGGGGACACATAAGACACAGAGAGTTCACTAAATAAACAAACAGGAGTTTGATGGCAAAGTCCAAGTGTGAGGAGTTATTTTTGTTGTTTTGTTTATCAGAGGAACATAATAGAGGAAGGCTGTTCTTACAAACTATAAGAGACATGCCATGTTTGCTTTTCTTTCCAATGATGACATAAGCTATTTATGTAACAGTCAAACTGCTATCCTGAAAGGGAAGGTGATGGATATAAAGGCAAAAATGCCCATTGAAGTTATCAAGAAAGGTGAGTTACTTGAATTAGAAACAGGAAGCTTTTGGAGGTAGAGTGGGAGCAAGGAACCTCCAGAAGATAAGAAAAAGTCATGTGGAGAAATGTGAGAGAAAGCCCCATGTCTGTAAAGAAGAGCTTTTATACTGGTTGTGATCTCTGAAAAATCATGAAACTGGATCAAGTGCCAGAGGATTGGAGAAAAGGCAACGTTATTTCAGAAAGGGGGATAAAGAGGACCCAGAGAACTACAGGCCAATTATATTAATGTCAATAACAAGCCAAATTTTAATATGCTTTATTGCTTAGCACATTGTAAGCCGCCCTGAGTCTTCGGAGAAGGGCGGCATATAAATCAAATTAAAATTAAAAAATT
>JANHFK010006015.1:150725-182446 GCA_036250565.1 Sibynophis collaris
GGGAGGGTTGGATTCTCCACCGGCGCGCAGAGAAAGGACGTTCAGGTAAGACAACGTCCATTCTCCAGCGCGCCTTAAGGAGAATCCACGTGTGGGACATACCCAAGCACCCACCAACGGGCGGGGACCCAACTAAACTCTGGCCCTGGGGGAAACCACAACTTGTTGCAACACCCTGCGACCGAACGAAGCGTCGGCCGAGGCAAACGAGTCCACCCTATAGTGACGGATGAACGGATTGAGGGAAGTCCATGTGGCGGCCCTGCAAATGTCCGCTATGGACGCCTGAGTGGCCCAGGCGGCGGAAGTGGCCGCACTCCGTGTGGAGTGTGGCAGGATGCGACCTGGAAGTGGCCGTGCCTTAAGGACATAGGCCTGGGAAATGCATGCCTTGAGCCACCTCCCCACTGTGGAAGGGGATACCTTCTTACCCACAGAGGAAGGTGTGAAAGACACAAACAAGGCCTCGGACTTCCGGAACGGAGCCGTTCGCTTGATGTATATCCGGAGAGCCCTCCGGACGTCTAAGGTGTGCCAGGTGGCCTCCGTAGGATGCCTGGGAGAGGCACAGAAGTCAGGTAAAATCAACTCCTGAGACCGGTGGAACCAGGAATTGATCTTGGGTAGGAATGCCGGGTCCATGCGGAGCACCACCCGGTCCGAATGGAATATGCAAAGGTCCTTTCTGATGGATAACGCGGCCAGCTCGGAGATCCGTCTGGCCGACGTGATGGCCACCAGGAAGGAGACCTTCAGGGTGAGGTAGCGGAGGGAAACCGATGAGAGAGGTTCGAAGGGGGCAGAGGTGAGGGCCCGCAGAACCAGGCCAAGATCCCAAGTGGGGTACCTGTGAATGACCGGCGGCTTCAAATTGGAAGCCCCTTTCAGGAAAGCCCTAATCCGGCTGTTGTGGGACAGGTGGGCTTGATCCGGACCACTCAAAACAGTGGAAAGGGCCGCTACCTGCCTACGGAGAGTATTAGGGGCCAGTCCCTTATCTAGCCCAGCCTGAAGGAACTCCAGCACGTCGGGAAGAGACGCCGAGGTGGAGTCCACATGACGACGGGCTGCCCAAAGGCGGAAGGCCCTCCAGGTGGCCTCGTATATTCTAGAAGTCGAGGGCCGTCGTGACGCCTGGATGGTGGCAATGACTGAGTCGGACAGAAGGTCCTTCTTCAGGAGGATCCGCTCAAGCGCCAGGCGGCCAACTGGAGCCATTGAGGCTCCGGGTGTTGCAACCCCCCTTAGCTGAGCGAGACCCTCTCTGGGGGGATCCTCCAAGGAGGGAGGACGGAAAGGGCGACTAGATCGGCGAACCAATGTCGCCGGGGCCAATGGGGCGCTACCAATATCAACTCCGCCCGTTCCGCTAACAATTTCCGAATCACCCTGGGGATGAGGGGAAGGGGAGGAAAAGCGTAGAGCAGTCCCTCGGGCCACGGACTGCGTAGGGCGTCGATGCCTTCCACTCCTGGAGTCGGGTAGCGGGCAAAGAAGCGTGGGAGTTGCTTGTTGGTCGAGCTGGCGAACAGGTCCACTGTTGGACGACCGAACCTCTGGGATAGGTCCCGAAACAGCATCTGATGTAACTGCCATTCTGAATGGTCCAGGGTCTGACGGCTGAGGAAGTCGGCCCGAACGTTGGCGACCCCAGAGATGTGATCTGCCACGATGGAAGATAGATGTCTCTCTGCCCAGATCATCAGCCTCCGAACTTCGTTCATCGACGCCCTGGACTGCGTTCCGCCCTGGCGGTTCACATGTGCCTTGGCCGAAACGTTGTCCGTCAGGATTAGCACATGATGTTGCTGTACCGAGGTCCTGAATCGTTGGAGGGCAAGAAAAATGGCCCGAAGTTCCAGGAAGTTGATGTCTTGTGACTGCTCCTCCGCGGTCCACAGCCCTTGAGCTACCTGGGTCCCCAGGTGGGCTCCCCATCCGGAAAGGCTGGAATCTGTTGTCACCGTCAGGCGAGGATGATCGAAGAAGGAGCACCCCCGCTGGAGGGCGTGCGATGTCCACCATTGCAGGGAGAGGAGAGTCTTTCTCTGCAACCGAACTGTGCGTGAAGATGCTGCTATCTTCTTCCGTTGGAATGGGAGAAGGAACCACTGGAGCTCGCGCGAATGAAAACGAGCCCAGGGGACAATGTCCAGGCAGGAGATCATGGATCCCAGGAGACGGGAGAGTCGCAGTAATGTGGCAGACCCGGTGGACATGACTGTTCTCACCTGCGACACGATGTTGCTTTGATGGTCCTGTGAGAGGAACACCTGGCAACTGTTGGTGTCGATGATGGCGCCCAGATGTAAGATGGAATTGGACGGAGTCAGGTGACTCTTCTCGAAGTTCACCGTGAATCCGTGCAGTTGCAACACCTGAACTACCCTTTGGAGGTCCTTTCCCTGCCTGAAGTTTCGAGGACGACTGGATGATGATGTCGTCCAGGTAACATTGGAGTCGGATGGACTCCAGATGGAGCGAAGCTGCCACCGCTGCCAAAATCTTTGTGAAGGTTCGAGGTGCAGAGGACAGGCCAAACGGCATAGCCCGATATTGGAAGTGGCAGCCGTTGTAAGCAAACCGCAGGTAACGACGGTGCGTCTCGTGGACCGGGATGTGAAGATACGCCTCCCGTAAATCCACCGAAGTCATCCAGTCCCCTTTTCGCACACAGCCCAATATAGTGCGAAGGGAATGCATTTTGAATTGGTGATATCTGATGTAACAGTTCAGCCGTTTGAGATCCAAAATGCCTCTGTGACCCCCTGACTTCTTGGGGACCAGAAACAGAAGGGAATAAAAACCGGTCCCTTCCTGACCCGCCGGAACCGGTTCTATGGCCTGGATGTCTAGTAGGTGGCGAATCTCCGCCTCCATCAGGTCCCGTTTGGATCGTTGGCGCGAGACCGGGCACAAGAAAAAACGAGGGAGGGGAGGTCGTCGGAATTCGAGGGAGAGGCCTTCCGTCACCGTCTGCAGGACCCAGCGATCTGCTGTTGTGTTCTCCCATTGGTGCAGAAAGTGCGCCAGCTTTCCGCCGACCGGGAGAACGTCGGGAGAGTCACTTTCCCCGACGGAAGGACCGACCGCCGGTACCGCGGAATGACTTCCTGGAAGAGGGTTGAAATCTCCCGCGGTCACGAAAGGAACTCCGATCCGAACCTCTGTCGTATTGCCTCTCAGATGCTTGGTAATACGACCTGTTCTGCTGAAACCTATATCCACCGGAATCTTGGCGAAAGGCCGGCCGTTGCGAATATTGGGATGCCCTGCGCTCCTGCCGGTGTGAGGAAGACGGCATGACTTTCTTTTTATCCTTGTCTTCCACCAACACCGTGTCCAAGGCGGCCCCGAAAAGTTGATCGCCTTTGAAGGGGGCAGCAGCTAGACGCCATTTTGTCTTTTGATCTGCCTTCCATTGACGGAGCCACAGCAGCCTTCGAGAGGAAACATTGGATGCCAGGGCCCTAGCAGCAAATCTGGCGGCGTTAAGTGAGGAATCCGCCATGTATTCCGCCGTAGCGATAAGCTTGTTAATATCCAGGCGGGATCTGGTATCCTCAGGGGGCAGACGATCGCGCAACTGGCGGAGCCAGACAAGAGAGGCCCGGCCAAAAAATGAGGTAGACGTAGCTGCTCTTATAGCCCATGCAGAAGCCATGTGGGTTTTGTGAATGGCCGATTCTGCCCGTCTGTCCTCCGGCTTGAGAACCTCAGAAGCAATGGGCGATAGAGCCGTAGGGGCGGCTAAGCTGACCACCGGCGCGTCTACCGTCGGAAGTGCGAGGAGCTGATCTAATTCCGGCGTGGAACAGTAGAGCTTCTTGTCTAAATTACTGGGTGCAGACAGGACCCCGGGCTGTAACCATTGTTTCTGCAGAACTTCTTTGAACAGATCAGGGCAAGGCACTGCATCCTGGTTCTGCACTGGGATGTGGAAAAGATCGTCGTTTGCTTCCGCCTTGCTCGAAGCCTGAGCGACCTCCGGAGCCAGACCCATCTTGGTTGCCCTTTTGGCCTTGTGCAGAAGCGATTTGAACTTTTCAGGCTTGAAAAGCCCCGTGAACGCCGGTTGTTCAGGGGAAACGTTGTCTTCATCTGACATGTCGGATTCCTTGGCATCCACATCCTCTTCCCAATTCTCCGAGCCGTGGATAGAATCATGATGAGACGAAGCCGGAGAAGCAGGGGCTACATGACAACGACGGCGATGACGAGGAGGCGACGCAGATCGGGCCGGAGAGCGTTTCTTTCGGCCAGCTTCGTAGGCCTTGGAAATGGCATCCGCCATGAGGGCCGAAAAATCAACCGGAGGGGCCTGTTGAGTCCCCTCCCCAGAGCGCAGTCCTGCGGCCGTAGGCGTGAAGGTGGCCTCTGGTCTCGGCCTAGAGGAACCCCCTTGCCACCTGGGAAGCTCCATAGGTGCCATAACAGGTAATTGGGCTGGTAAAATATACAGAGGCTCAGGGGCCATGGCAGACTGCACTGCTTGGAAGGCCTCCGATGGAGGGATGGCATCCAGTGGAGGGCCTGAAGTTTGTTGAATCTGCTCTGGAATTTGCAACTGGGCCTTCTGCTGGGCCTTGTCAAATTGTCTTTCCAGCGCCCTGTGGCGTCTGGATGCATCTTTATCTTTAGCTGAGGCCGCCTTGGCGCTTCTGGTAATGGCCTGCGTCTTTTTAGACGTGGTTCTTGTATCTGGCCTAGATGAGGGAGCAGGAGAGTCGACCACAGGGCCAGGCCTATTGGTGGAAGGTGCCTGCCCTTCGTCTGAGGAGATTTCTGATTCAGACATGTGGGCGTTTGTTAATGGAGACTTGGGGCAGAATACTTGGGGCCCAAATAACCGTTGGTGGTATAAGCGGGAAAGTTGGGCCAGAAAAAATGGCGGCCGCCCCCCCCCAAGGTCTTCTCCAACTCACAACTCGAAGTAATGGCTTCTCTCTCCGCTTCCTTCTGCCGCTGGAAGGGTGAAGGGGAGATCGTTCCACAGCCGATGTGGAGGCTTCGCTGCCTCAGAAAACCTCCGCTCCGATCTTCAGGCGTCTCGGAAGGCGCTCTGACGGTATCGCCACTCCACGAGGCTTCGGCTGCTGGAATGGCGGACCAATCCAGCAAGCCGCAATCCGCTCAGGCGTCTCCGCGCCGAACTGTGGCGGCAAATTTGAATCGCCGCCCTCGGAAGAGCAAGCGTGAGGCGCTGAGGCCAACTCCGGCCGAAAATAGGCTTGCGGCTGGGACCGGAGCCCCAGACCGACACGGAGGTTAGTAAATTCCTTTTCTTTGAGTTTTAAAGATCAGATAGTAATTTTCTAATTGTTTTGAAGAGAACACTGTAAAAACGTCCGAAACGAAAGACTGAGAGAAATAACTGGAGACGAGACGGCGAAGGAGGCGGGACCACACAGAAAGAGCTTTATTGACACTCAGTCCAACGAATAGCAGAGAAGAATCACCCACACGAAGTAGTTTCCCACACGTGGATTCTCCTGAAGGCGCGCTGGAGAAAGATAGATATTGGTCATGTTGGAGTTGTATAAATAAATCTGTGTTACAGTGGATACAAGACTCTAACAGAACTTATGATGTAAAGTTGGTAAGGAATATTTATTTAGTACTGTGAGAATTCCTTTATTTGTATTTGGAGCTGTTTGATTGATTTCGAGTATTTTAAATCTGCTTTAAATTTCTGTCCTGTTCCTGTTACTCAAATTGTCATATAAACTGTACAATTGTTCTCTTTTCTCTAATTTTTACTTACCTTAAGGCTTTTGGTGCCTTAATCGTTTCCTGATTACTCCAGTGTTGGGTTTGTAATCAAGCACCACAGATTCCAAACCAATGGGTCTGGCAGAATGTTTTCAGCCTACACCATGCTTTATCAACCTCTGCTACACAAGTAATACAAGATAGTGCAGACATTGATTTACTTCCTATTCTTCCATTACTGATGAGAAAGAAGAGGTTTCGAACACAGAGAAAAGTAGATTGCATTTTGCTTGGTGCTTTTCCATGGTGCTCTTCCTACCAATTGCCAGAGCAAGGTTCAGTCCACTTGAGTACATTATTACAGCTTGTAGAGGTTGCTGGCCTTGGCCTGTCCTTTTAGAAACTAACTTTTCTTTATATCTCAATGTTCTTGGAACAATCATATTCCTCAACCAACCATCTAAGGATAATTGTTGTGGGAAAAACTGAGGAGGGAGTATTATGTACGCTTCCTTGACTTTACAGATAATGGTGGGATATTAAACTGACAAATAACTCAAGCTGTGTAGTGCTGCAAAGAGCACTTGGGTCATATTTCTTTCCATGTCATGATATGGTTATTCATATATCTTTCTCTCCCTCCCTCTCCCTCCCTCTACTCCCTCTCCCTCCCTCTACTCCCTATACTTAGAATGTACGTTATGTTAGCATCCTTTATTTCTTGTAAACAGCAAGGTCTATCTTTTATTTAAGTAAAAAAAATCCATGTTTTTAGCATTCTGTGCTCTATTTCTCCATATCTATTATATTTAGACATTCGACCAATATATTCTAGTTGATTAAGACCTATAATTGATATTTACCATGTCACATCCAAATCCTTTGAGTCTGTGCTTTGCAACTTGAGTTAGATGTCATTTATGCTGATTATTTTTTTGGGCCTATTTTTGCCATAGGTAGTAGCATATTGCAGATAGTCCTTGCTTTCCGACCATTTGTTTGGTGATCATTTGAAGTTGTGATAGAGCTGTACTAGTGGTACTTATGAACATTCTTCAAAACTCCAACTCTTGTAGCACCTCTATAGTCATGTAATCATAATTTGGGCGCCTGGCAACCAGCTCACACATGCCAGTTGGAAGCATCCTTTAATCATGTGATCACCATTTGCAACTCATTTAGTTTGTTTGTGGGAAGCTGCCAGAGAAGGTCACAAGTCACTCTATTCACTTCTCCTGACCTTTCTGCATTTGCACCCTGCCATTTTCTTCACCCCTGGGCCCTCCTCTATTTGCACACAGCCCGCACCAGGCTCCAAGACATCTGCAGTTTTTCTGACTTCCTTGTAGCACTGCTGTAATTGTATGCCTGAAAGACCTTGGGAGATTCTTTTAGTGTAGCTTTAGAGTAAAGTAGAATTAGCTCATCTGGTTGTACTTCCTATCTGATCTACCTAATAAGGTTGATATCAATCTTGCATATCTCAGAATCTCTTCTAAAGAAAAGAATTTCAGGAATAGCCTCGGATCCTCAAAAAACTCCACTAACCACTATCCAATATTGCACCAATATTTAGGTGCAATTTGCTTCATACCAGCAAGACAACTAGACTGATCTCGTACCTCTGCTGAATTTGCTTACAAGAATGCAACACACACTTTAATCTGTATGTCCCTGTTCCAGGCATTCTGGAAAAAAAGGAGGAAGCATACAAGGTGGAAGTACTAGACTCCAAACGCATAGGGAGGCAGGTTGAATACACTGGAAGGACTGCTCAGAGTTGGAGAAGTCATGGAAGATAGCAGTGGATGTCCATGCTCTGCAGTTTGTGCATAGCTTTCATGATCAGCACCCTAAGAAATCCTGTTTCTGACAACTACTAGGATTGCAGGAGTTAAGTGCTGACAAAATTTGAACAGTAGGAATTCAGTGGGTAGGGTTGCCTTGGGGATAATAAGAAACCAAGTAGGGGATATGGAAAACTAACCAGCTCCTTCCACATCAAACAGGCAGGCCATGAGGTGGGGAGACCAATAAGTATCCAATGGAAGGATGATTACCACTTTTATACGTTCAGCTGATTTATAGGTCGCCTTGTGTGATCTTGAGGAGTTACTGGCAAAAGAGGGAAGCAGTTACCTTTCATTCTCATAGCCTAGTTTCTCCTGAAAACTTGGGAAAGAGGGAAAGAGTCTGAAGGAGAGAATAACGGACCATGGGAGAATGGGCCAAGAAACGCAGCCTAGAGAATGATTAGATCTGAGACAGTGTAGCCCTCAACTGGATAGTGGGCAGGACAAGAGGCTCAGAAAAGACTCCGCAGTTTCTCGGGCTTGTGCTTTCAGACTTGCAAAATTTTGTTAATTTGTTAATTTAATTTAGCTTTACAATGAAGTAGAATTAGGTCTTCTGGTTGTATTTCCTATTTGATCTACCTAGTAATGCCAACAATTGCCAGGATTGTTGTCACTAAGCCATGCAGTCACGTGATGTCACACTTTATGACCACATTGCTTAGCAATGACAATCCCAGTCCCAATTGCTGTTGTAAACTGTACCTGTGGTCAAATTCTTTCCATTCCAATCACTGATTTTTCTTGGTTTGGCCATCCTGAAGAATCAAGTGATACCATCCTATCAGTTCTCAAAGTGATCGTATCACTTATCTCCTTTGGTGACAGTATGGTCTTGTGGAACAGCCATTTCAAGATATATCAAGATGAAAAGAATTGGTTACTGTAGTGTTTCTTATTATTTGGCCCGCTTGGGGGAAGCTAGATACTTTCCAAAATCTTAGTTATAGAAAGTTTTGGATAACACATAAATAGTATATAAATTGATAAACTGTCTCTTGAAGTTAAAGGGAGTTAACCATTTACTTCCAAATATTAATATATAATATTAATTTTTGAATTAATATTTTTAAAGTATTAATACTTTAAAAAGCTGCATATTATACATCTTCTTATAAATAAAACTTAAGTGCACATAAAATTCTTAGTTATGCAATCTTTAACAAGAAATGTGTTTCATATTTTTCATATTTCCTTGTATTCTGTTCGTGTTCCCCTTTGAAAAAATCAAGCTGTAATTGAATAAAAAGATAATGGAGTTTTGAACATTTTTAAAAATCCCTATTTATAGTTAAGTTCATGGCTGCTGTCAGTATAACAGCATAATTCACAGTTTATTGATTTTGGTTGCTCAGAGCTGTGGTATAGGGTCAAAAGTTTCATCTGCTATCACAACAGGTCAGGATTTTGTGCCCTGGATATTTGACACTGAGTGAAATTGGCAGAAGAATGATAGACTGCCTATTTTCTCAATTTTGCCAATGTACAAACTCTAGCACAATGCCCATGAGACAGAGAGTTTTGTTATCAGCCAGGAAAAAGTTGAGAAATTAGCTGTAACAGTGCCTATTGAAAAACAGCTTAGCAATATGCTGTGTAGATTTTTTTAAAATAATTCTGCATACTTTTAATATTTAGCTTAATCCAAATACAATTATTAAATCAAATTATGTTATTTAAATTAACTAGAATGTATGTTATGAATTAATTTGTCAGTATGTATCATTTTTTACTCCAATCTGAAAATACAAATTCACTTATTTCCTATAAGATACCTAAGGTTTCCCTGAAATCTGTTTTAGTGTAATATTATATAGACTGGGGGATGGTTGCTGCTAGGAAATATCTTTCTGCCAATGTTAGATTATAACTTCTTGTTGTTGTTTTTAAAAAAATGCTTGCCTATTTTCAAACACGTATGTATGTTATAATGCAGAATAAAAATGGTTAAAATGGTTATTAAAATAAGAGACTGTGTGCTTCATTATGCAAATTGACTGTGCAATGGACTTTGCTTAAAGATAATTTACAAAGAAGGTTTGGGAAGTGCCTAGTAAGTGGGGGACAAAGAATCCAATCCTCTGGCAGATGATGGTCTACCAAAGGAATGAAAGTACTGTGTTGGATAGAGTTTACAATAAAGCATGAATTGTTGCTAGTTCTTAAAATTATTTTCCAATCCACATCCTTCCTACAGCCACTTATTTTTTTACTTTTGAAATTAGCCTTTTCTAATTACAATAGACATTCTGTTTTTTATTTTATATACACTTCCTGTAAGATTTACATTTCCGGCACACTGGAATCAGCTATGATTTTTGCCAAGATTTCTGACTTCCATCCCATCTCAATTTATAATTGCTTTTGTTTTATATTTTTTAACATGGGCTTTTATGGTATATGCGGCACAAGAATCAGACCCAAACAGTAAACCAGAACATATATCCTTTAATTCTGTCCAAATTAAATTATACTTTTGGGTGCAGATTAGGGATTTTGCAGTAATTGCCCCTTTTTAAATGTTATTTTAAAAATATAATTTGATGATCAAACTGATTTATTTAAGTGAGTATTTAAAGAGATGCTTTGTGCAAAGGAAGTCTTTAGTAAATAGGAAGAAAAGTTTGTTAATCCATTTTTTTCCCTGTTTTGTAGACAATGTATAAGAAAACTGCAGCCATATGATAAAAAAATAAATAATACAACTACAGAACATGTAATTGTAAAATTACACTTAAAAAAAAATTGGGTAAAAGTAAATAATGTTTACAGGCAAAGAATATTTGTTTCAACCTCCCAAAAGAAGGTGATCAAAAAGCTCCTAACCTCTCGGTTTTCTCTATTAGACATTATCTGTAAATCGGTTCCATTAGTCTCTTCCTGCCCAGAGATTTTACATAAAAATTAAAGCTAGATACAATGTTTGAAAGCAGACTTAGAAATAGTCTTTTTGCAGACCTTAGAACCAGTTAATTGCTCTTAACTCTTTTGATTTCTTCTAATTGTTTTAGAGATACATTTAGAGCTACATTAATTTTTGAGAGCCACAGAAGCAATTCTCATTTATATATTTGTTTTTTAAACACACTGGTGTAATTAGACTTGGTTTTATAATGTTTCGTTAGTGTTCAGTTAGTAACTACAAGTAAAATAAATGACAGCAGTGTAATATGTAAGAAGTATCTCATATATGATTGTTAATTTAAATTGATGTTGATTTAAATTCTGTGATGGAAATAATTTAAATATGTGGTGGCAGATAATTTTAGTGTCTACTATAATTCAGGCTTCCCTGATTTATATAATTGTCTAAAAGAGGTTCTATTCTTTTTTATAAATAGGGAAAAAGAACAAACACAAGAAGAGGAACATTTGATGGAAGAAAAGAAAAAGAAAAAGCAGGAAGAAAAGAAAAAGAAGGAAGGTGCTCAGAAAAAGGTTTGTTAAGATCTTAGTTATATAATTTAACACTTAGCCTATTTCATTAGTGTGAGTTGGAAAAAAATTCTTTTGTTGAGAAATACAATCTAATTAGATTTCATTATTTGTAAAAAGTACCAAACATTATCCATAATTTTGTTCTTATTTTCACTTCTTCAAACTACTATATTCTACTACAAGCAGATTTCCTCCTGGCCTGATCAAATGTTTTTATGAAAGCACAGTTTAAGTAGTCTATGAACAGTAACTAAATATTACCATCTGAAGTAATTCCCAGGTGAATTATATATTTCAGAAACATAACAAAAGTCTTTGAACACTTAGAGGTTGTGTGGCTTCTAGTATTTTATAAAATTCTGTAACTAGTAGATTTTATATATTAAAAAATATTATTTCCAGGTAATACCTTTTTTCAGAACAATAAATTGACCACAGATGATATTGCTCTCCTAACTTAGAAATTCAGCTTTTATAATTTTCAGTTTTTATAGTATTTAGATAAAGGCACTACTGTACTCTGATTTGAGGGCCAGAAACCATAATTTTGTATAAAATGTCGGGTATATCTTTAAGATTTTTTAAAATGTCAATCCCATTTCCAAGTTCACACAGTAGGGATAAGAAGTGGAGTCATACAACCAAGAGTCAAATAATACTTACTATAGACAATAGCGTGGTTCCTGTCTAGTTCAGAATTTAAGTCAACAAGATGTAGTGTTAATGGTAAAACTGTCAGATCAAGTCAGAGATTAGGCTTTTCAGAAAGTTATAGAAGACTTCAAGTCAAATCTGAAAATTAACTGTCATAAACATTATTTTGATATTTGACTGGTCTCAGAAAAAGTTTAAATATTAGAAAAACATGAACTTCATTCACATTCAAGTTTGGCTGATTAAAGCTAGTTGAAGAAATCAGCTACTTAAAATTTATAACCTATTACTGAGTAGATCTTAACTGCCAAGTAGACCATTATTCCCAATGTACTTTACCAAGCACCCCTGCACTCCTTCCTTTATTTGCCATTTAGGATTGAATTGAATTGACATTGACATTCTTGCAAGCTTGAAGTCTGTGTGTCTATGTTGGTATCAGAGTTAAATACTGAATTGTCAGGTGGGAATGAGTCCATCAGCATCTCAGAGCTGGGTACATCAACAGTACTTGATCAATTTGAGAGGCATTTTTCCCAGTTCATATTCATTCCCTCTCCCTCTCTCCTTTTTCTAAGGAAGATTTCTCTGAGGGGACCATGGCAATAACTTAAAATTTTATAGTGATTTCTTTTCATTAAAAGCAAGGATTAATAATTTCTTACTCTTTTAAAAATATAGCTCTTTATAATAACAAACTTTATTCCATTATTTAACATGCTGCAAAGATTTTGCCAAGATCGTTCCATCATTTTGAGAGATGGAACTGTCTCACCCCACTGGAATTGGCCCATCCCAGTCGTACCAGCAGAGGAGGCATGGTGTGGGTCCTGTCAGCTCGATTATTCCAGCTGGTGGAGTCTAAGATGAAGGCCTTCTTTGCTGTTGCTCCTGCCCTCTGAAACCTCTTTTCCCCCATATGTGGTTGCCCAACCCTCCTATCCTTTCATAAGGGCCTAAAGACCTGTGGCCCCAGTGGGGAAACAGCAAAGTGGAGATTGGTTGATTGAGTAACAACAGATCCTACCTCAGAATGCATGATAAAATCGAACATCTAAAATAGCCTTAAATGAAATAGTTTAAGACAGGTAGAGAGAAGGCAACAAACGTTTCTTAGAATATTGTTCTATTTACAATAATAATGATTTTGAGATGTTTAAAGCAGCAGAGGGAATCCAGAACTCTGAATACATTCAAGTTCTTTGTGTATTTAAAACTATCTGAATCATGCTCATTATAATATTAATATGTTTAATATCACTTATTGACTCAAACATTCATGAGATATTTAAGTAGTTATATCCTTTCTGTGTTGCCCTAGAATGGTTGTAAACTATACTTTGTATATAAGTATACACATATGGACACGTGTATACCCACAAATGTACATATTTCATTACCCAGACTAAATAAATCATTGACAGTCTACATTCTTTTTATAATTTAATTTGTATAATTATTCAAATACATGTGTAATTAATTTGAAGAGTTCAATGTAAATATATTGAAGTGTCGCATTTCATAATATGTCACTTTAGCATACATTCTGTATATTCAGTATTTTCTGGTGGCAAAGCAAAGTTACTTTGATCACTATAAACTAGAGCCAGTATAAATTACCTCATGTTTACTGTGTTGCTTTCATTATTTGTAACAAAATGTTTTGAGCCTATGCTTTTTTAATGAAGTTATGAATAAAATATATGTGGTGGAGGAAAGGTGTGGAACCTGATGTTTTCAAATTGCTTAATTCTTAGGTTTGTGAAGTTTACACTATGCAAGTCAAAAAAAGGTTTCTGAAAAATTCAAGCTTGTATACCACTAAGCTAGAGAGTCAAGAGTCAACAACATTAAATGTTGCTTGTCCTCATGACACTAAATTGGTTCTGAAAGCACTTCCATATTTACATAACCAACAGAGAAATCCCATTTTTACATATTACAAGGGCTTAAAAGCCACTAACAGTAAAAAATACAAAATATGTGTGTGTGTGTGTTTATTTTACATATATATAAAATAAAATATGGACTGACATTAAAATAAACCATCTTCAGGGGTTCTACTGCTGATCTTCGTTCCTGCAAAATTGCACAAAACATCAAACCAAAAATTGGCCAGACCATATTAACATGGTGATCATGTTAGCTATGACTACATGTTTTTTCCCCACAGTTGTCTTTAATAAAAAGTTGACTACTAACTGATAATTTTATTGTTTTTGTCTTTCAGGCTGCTGAACAAAAAACCAAAGGTAATTGAATATATCTATATATATCGATTTAAATTGTTTCTATGACTATTATAGCAAGAATACAGTACAGTATACTGTATATAACACACAGTATTATACATAATACATAATAATAATATAACAGCATGTTTCTATTACTATTGTTTCATAGTATTATTCAATTTTGTGATTACAAAGGGGCTGCGAGTTAATCCTGGTACTGATTTGAAATAAGTTCATAAGCAAGTTGGTAACTTTATAACAGTTCCATCCTAGCAATACAATACTTAAACTGTATGAAGTATGGACACAGAATAGCCAACTTGTAGATGACAGCAAAATTACAATTATTTTTGTTGGTTTTATTATTGCTTTATTACCTTGCTTATCTAATGACAGGAAAAGAACAAAGTTATCATTTTCATGTCCAAAAAGAGACAATAAAAATGTAAAACCAAGTCATTTCATGTAACTCTTAAAAATAACAATGGATAATAAGCTCATTCATTTTAGTAGTTCTAGAACCCACAGGGAGAAACTGCATTCATTAAAAAAGTCACTACAGTATTAAATCTACATCTAAAAAAGCAGATGGTAAAGCATTCAAGCATTGTTTGGGAAATTTTTCTAGTATTTGGGCCCAATTAAAATAGCAAGTTAATAGGCTGATTCTTGTTATTCAGAAATAATTATTATTATTTAAAAGTCTGGATTTTGAAATTTTGAGATACTGCCTAAACCATGTTGCCTTAGAGTATTTCTAGCCCTGTCATAGCTTAGAGACATAGATCTAGTTTAGGCATAATAAGCAGATTCCTTTTCCTTCATGTTCCATTGCCTTTGGATTGAGATAAACATTGCTACTGCAAATAAATCAAGAAAATTGGGTTTTCTGTCATCTGTGTGGAGAGCTTCCCAAGTTTAATTTGTGACACAGATTGTCAATCAGAATGATAGATTATCACATAAGAAGGTCTGAACTGGATTTGAGATAAATATGCTTCATCCTTCATCCAAACCACTATAGCTGAGATGCTGTGACTTAAACGCCATGTCCAAAAACTGAAATTGGAAACTGAGTAAAAAAGAGGCTTGTTTTTAAAATTTAAAGCTTCATTACTGTTTAGATATTATTTTAACATAAATGTAAAGAAACATTCCCCATGATTCTTACATACGCACCTAGTCCCCACATCTGTTTTTATAAAGTAGAATAGCAAATTCTGTGTCCTATATGGAGATTCTGTATCATCCGCACTTTATATAATCCTGTAAAAGCAAAATGTAACATTTATATGGCATAAACAGCATTGCTTCATATCAGAAATTCAAATTGTGATTAGGACTAAGCAATACTACATCAAACTGAAAAGATAAACAGGAATTTTCAGAACGTGAAGGGAACATGAAGTCATTTTGCGCAAATAGACCTTGCATGGCAAATGTATGCACTGGAGTTGCCAATATGCTAGTCCTTTCCTTGTGAAAAGGTTCATGGAGTTGTCAAGCTGGAATTTTTCCTTTTATTTTTTTCTAAAACAACTAATGGATATTATTTGTAAGCATCCATGAAAGACAGAACATCACTGTTCATTTGAATAAATAAATTAAACTGAAAACGAGGGGGACGGTTTAAAGCCATGATGGCAAACTTATGGCACACGTGCCAGAGGTGGCAGGCAGAGTCCTCTCTGTGGGCACGCATGCTGTTACCAACTGTTCTTCTGGCTTACGGCGTGCACATGCACACCGGCTGGCTGGTCTTCGGGTTTCCAGGGCTCCGGCATGCGCGAAGACCATGCGCAATGGAAACCAAAAGGCCAGATGGGCCAGCTGGTCTTCGAGTTTCCAGGGCTCCGGCGCACTCGGACACACATGCACATTCTGGTTTGGCACTCAGGGCCGAAAAGGTTCGTCATGACTGGTTTACAGTGACACATTTACATTCATGATAGCATGAACAAACCACCAAATAAAAATATGTAGTATGTTTTTAGAGATAAATCTTTTGGGGAAAAGAGGCAGAGGCCTCTGTGTCTGTAATCTGACTACTTTAATAAAGATCATATTTGACATAATATAGTGTGGCCAGTCAAACAGTGCTTAAAAGCTTGCAAAAAACCTATGAAGATAATAACCATTCCATGAAAATTAAAATACATTTCTGGTCATTCCAGGCCCTTCAACATGAGGCTCAATTCATAGATTTTTCCAATAATAGCTATTGACATATTTAATGTCTATCAAACTTTTTAACCTTTGTTTATAATCATCTAAACTGATAACTGCAGGTAGTCCCTGATTTACAATCATTTGTTGAATGATTGTTTGAATTTACAATGGCACTGAAATAAGTAACTTATAACCATTTTTCACACTTATGACAGTTGCAGCATCCCCATGGTCACATTATCAAAAACTAGCATGTATTTATGACAGTTACAGTGTCCTGGGGTCATGTGATCATCTTTTGTGACCTTCTGACAAACAAAGTCAATGGGGATGCCAGAGTCACTTAACAACCATGCTATTAATTTAACAACTGCAGTAATTCTCTTAACAGCTGTGGCAAGAAAGATAGTAACATGGGGCAAAACTCACTTAACAACTGTTTTGTTTAACAACAGAAATGTTGAGCTCAATTGTGGGCAGAAGTCAAGGACTACTTGTACATGCTATCTTCGTGCAATTACTGAAGTTAAATATGTGCTTCTGCTAAAATATTCCTGTTGTTTTTCCTAATCTGATAACCTAAAATTCCTATATAATTTCTTCATCCACTTTTTTGATTTTCCCTCCTATTCTTTACTGATCACTTTCTTTTGGATCTTAATTGATTTTAAAATATTATTTTTGGCATGGAACTAGAATTTATTAACCAAAGTCTGAAGATGGGCACATCATATATCACAGATAGCATTGTAGTACTTCCTGATTGATTTTAAATTCAGAAATCAGCCTTACTGTCATTAACAATAAATCCCATTGTTGAATGCAGATGGGACTGTAGATAAGTCAAAAGATAAAAACAAGAGGGAGTATTCAGTATAGGGGAAAATCCAGTGTGTTTAGGCTTGAAGAAGCCCACAAAACATGCAGAAACCCTTTAATAAAAATATCATTCTATATATGTCTACTGAAAAGTAAATCCATTGAGTTCTTTTTAACTTTCCTCTAAAATAGTGGGTATTGTAGTGGAACTATTCATTGAAGCAATACAATTAATACATTTACAAATCTAATTCTTCATTCTTGCCTTTTGTGGACTTCTTGAAATTCATCTGCTTTTAATATTGAAAGGTCATATTCAGGGCAGGTTAGCCCTATATCATGAGATGATGAAATAAGTGGCAGCCCCTTTGTCTCTGCCTTTACTTGGAAGGCAGACTAACTATTCAGGTCCCACAGCCTGTTTTGCACTTCCTAAATTAGCTTAGCTGTAAAATATATTTCAGCAGGTTTGCATTTGCCCATCATTGGCTTACTAGGCTTCTTCTGAAATATCATTTATTCATTAATATCTATTTTCTAATACCAGTATCTAATATCTGCTTCCTGGACCAAAGATTATAATAAAGATTTTAGTTGAGTCGTGCAGATCTGTTGCTCCTAATTCAACTAAAAATAGATGTGGCATATCTATTTATCTATGTTTGTTTGTTTGCTTTTTGCTTTTGAGTCAGTGTTGATTCTTGACAATTGCCTGGACTAATTCCTGAAGTTTTCTTTGTAAGGTTTTTGGAAGTGGTTTGTCATTGCCTTCTTCCTGGGCTGCGAGAGAAAGGGACTAGCCCAATGTACCAAGTTGGTTTCATGCCTAAAGTGGGACTAGAACTCATGGTTTTCTGGTATCTGGTTAACCCTTAATTATTACACCAATAGGTATATGGCTTTCATATACCTATCTACCCACAGGTACCGGAGAAGGGAGGCATATCACTGTTAGTTGTCTGAGCTCCATCCAGTCTCTTATAATTATTATCACATCAGTAGCATTTTGAAAAATATCTAACATTCTTTTATCTCCCCTATCCCCACTGTTTTTCTTCTATCTCATGTTATTTGTATTTGTTTCTATTTAATTGTGTGGTGTATATGTCTTTCATTTAATTATTGTGACACAGATATTTCTTCAATTCAGTGAGGTAGCACACTTTCCCTTACTTGCTTCTTTATCTGATTGATTCTTGTTCCTGTAGCCAAAAATTTACAAAATAAGACAGAAGGAATTATTTTCAGCAGTGCTTTTTGTGTGCCACTGATAACTATTGTATGTATCATTTACTTCAATGCTTGGGCTCAGTGCCTCCATTACTTATTCTCCTTTTGGAATCAGTTCTCATCTTTAAGCTACCAGCTACCAGTCCTCAGCACAAATTTATAATCTAGAGAGAAGCTGAGAAACAAATATTATGTAGATAAGCTAAATTCCTCTCTTGTGTCTCTTTCAGCAGCATCATGCTGTGGTTTCCCCCCTGCATCATCCAGAATGAACCCAAAACATATATTTTGTTTCAACACCTATTCAGATTGTATCAGCTGGTGAACCTGGTCAACTATTGCTCAGACTTTAGATCCTGAATCTTGTTTCCCTATTTTTGTTTTTGTTTTTGTTTTTCCAATTTGTACTATGCCAGCAACAGCGCAGATATGATGCACAGGGCTTCAGTAGGAAGGAGGAATTGGTGAAAATCTCAGCCCAATCAGGCTTCAACAAACATGCCCTTTCTTTGCCCAGTGGTAAACTGGATCCAGTAATATTCCTCCATTTTCCAAAATGATTCTGCTGCATCCAGCCTTCTTTTTCCTCCACTTAGCATAAAATTCATGCTATTCATCAGTGTATAACTGGCTGGAAAAAAACACAGTTAAGACTTCTGGTTCCTTTAATTTATTATCACTCTGAATCCAAGACATGAAGATATTTTATCTACTGTAGGCATAATCTTACAAGGATTGTTACTTTGTTTTTCCATCAAAAGCTCCAGGACCTTCTGCTTCCTGTCCTTTCTTTGTTTCTCTCTCCATCTTTTTCTATCATGTTTATTATTTTTGTTATATTTTAACTTCTAAATGTTTAGAACCTATTGTTTTCTAAGAACTTATTGTCAGGATTCTGAATGTGTTCAGGGCCCCTTTTCTTGGCTTTACTGTTAAATTGGATAATTGCCTTGGCTGCTATATCTACCTATTTTTGCATTGTTTGCATTATTTTAAAATGTTTTATTGTTTTAAGAAATGTACGCCTCACAGAATGACGCAGTTGAGATGGGCAGCCATAAAAAATTAAATAGCTAAATCTTATTTGAAGTATGGCTATCAAATCTTTGGTCACTAATGGTCTCAAGCTATTCTTAACAGTGGTCTCAGCTGATTGTCATAATATCAGAAGTATTTCTAAATAGATTATATATTTCCATTGCACATTTTTTGCAATATGATCCTCATGAGGAATATCAGATGGTTCTATCCTTTAGTATGTATCATTTCCTTCCTGATTTTCTAGGACAACCTTAATACCAGTGACTGTATTTTTTATGTTATCGATTTCAGTCGCTAGACATGACGTTTTATATGTTACACTTCTATTGGCACTGATTTATTTGCTTTTTACCAACATCATAATCTCAGCAGATGGCAGCACCTGGTTGGCCTTGTCTAAGCTTGAAAGCTGATCCTATTTAGCACTTGGATAGAACAACTCTTCACTTTTTTTTCCTACTTCTGAAAAGCTTTGCCAAGAAAACTGCAGTGACTTCTCCAGGCAGTCTCGGAAAATCGGACATGATTAAATGGAAGAGGAAAAAAAAGACTTCTCCAGAGAATATCAGGGGTACAGGCTAGGAAATTAAAAAGGCATTCCAGAAGAAGGCAAAGCCAAATTAGTTAAATACTGTTGCAAATACATTTACATAGATATATTTGTTAAATTGTCAGTAGTTGAAATGTCAAACTCAGCTAAGAGACTTAATTTTATATTGTCATATAAATGTTTTTATGTGCCACAGCATAAAAATTTGGGCAGCGTATATTGTAAATTTAATAGATAATAATCATGGAAAGATGATTATTATCACAAAATTGTTTTTCCTGAATCATCTGATGCCGCATTTTTCCCCAGCTTTTTCCCCAAATACTTTTGTTTTGGAAAAAAATTCGGTTGAAATGCAGGCATTTAAAACATTGTAATTGAACTTTCCTCTCACCATCCCTGGTAATATTCCTGCTCCGTGTTTCCAGCAGAATTATAGCCAAAATAAAACTATTGAAAAATAAGGGGAAGATATTCATATGCTTGAGGGAAATTTCAAGTTTACAGAGCTATTCAGGTAGGTAATAAAAATTAAATGATTAACGGACCTCAAAACATACTTGGAAAAATTGATTTTTTTGAGAGAGAAAAAACTAGAGGATTAGAATCTATTTATTCTGTACTTTTAATAAAAGGTTCACTGCATTTTCCCTTTGAGCAATACCAAATTCCATAGAAACAGCGATTAGACTAAGAATATTGAGTGCTCCCTCTGCTGTTTGCAAAGTGTTCTTTTCGATTATTCATAAAGAAGGCTCCAATATGCAGCTCTTTTTTTTTCCATTGTCAGGATGATAAGCTATATTAGGGCATTGTTGCTTTTCCTGCATATCTTTTCCACATCTTCCATCTTTCTGTGATTCTGGGAAAATCTGAATTGTTTATGATTCTTCAGAATGTCTTTTTTGATGACTGCTTTGAACCAAATACCAGTGATTCTTAAGTTCAGTCTCTGGTGATTTAGAGGGCTATAATGAAACTTGAAATGAAACATTTTAGCAGCTAATGCTTTTTTGCTTATATCTATAGTTCATTCAAAAATGGAACAATTAATACCTATTTTATTTGTATCCTTATTTTGGGTTCTGCTTCATAAATTAGGATTTTTATTCTACTTGATCTAATTATAAATACTAATACTTCTAGAAACTGTTTACATTTAAGTCAATAATAATATAGAATGGATGACTTCCCTGAAATCATATTTTTCACTTCTGATCATAACTTGATATAAGCAAAGCTGTAACAAATGCTGATGATATTAGTTATATTGCTGCTTAATACAAAGCATGTATCTTGAAGTAAACTGCACAGAATTTTGAATGAATGAAGTAATAGCATAATATTATTAGTGGTTTTAATAAAACATTTAATTCATTTTAACATTGATGTAATAGAAACTGATTTACTGGGAGTGGCATTTAATTAATTTAATTCAATTTAGAGAGTTAACTCTATTACATATTAGTACAGAAAATTACCTCTGAACAGTCATTTCTCATTGGTGACATGCAATAAGTTAATTTAGCTCTGAGTTCGTTTGGGTGCTTTGTGAGTTGTGCTCACTGTTGCCATGGTGATGGGTGCTCAAGCAAGAGCTGTCAACTAAAACAATAAATAGAATAAGCCAGCTCTGCACATTGGCACCGTTGTTGTTAGTCTGTAAACACAGACGTATGGATTCTGTTTGCTCTATGCTTGATTTTGGTCTCTTTAGTGTTTTTAGAGGAAGCCACTTGTTTATGCATTTATAATTGATAAAATTGCCCTGGAAGATTGAGCATATATATCTTTGAAGGCGTGTCTGATTATGTAAACGAATGGATATATGTGCACAGAAGGGTTCATTGTTATGTGTGCAACAACTGAAAGGAGTGTTGCTAGTTTTCATCAGCTCAGTGATTGTAGACTTGATTTTGCCCAGCTTTGTGTGAGTGTATATATGCTTGTATATATGGGAGAAAAAAGAGAGTGAAGATGAAAGAGAGGGTGCTTTCTTCTTTCGTTTCTTTTGTACAGCAATTGAGAATTACAAAAACTGCTGGATCTGCATTCCCAGTGTTCCTGAATAATTTAAATGCTGCTTCCCATATATGTCATTAATATATGATAGCCCTACAGACATAACATTCTGTTAAGATTCAGATGAATTAATGAAGACTCTTCCCGATAGTGTATCATTCCAGTTTTTCTCTTTTAGACACTGGAATGTGTCTGCTTTAAAAATGTATTAGCCATCTGAGGAAGGAAATTCTTTTATCATCTTAGCCCATCTTTTAAATTGTAGAAGTGATAAGTTTATATCAGTTGAATAGTGCCTCTGCTTAGAATACATTTTGAAAGCTTCTGTTATTTAAAGGTGCAAAGGCTAAAAACATAGAATTCCAAGGATTTTTTCTGCAGCAGTACTAGATTGAAGTGATCAGAATTGAATAGCAGCTTCAACGTATAGAATGCAAATATTACTTAACCATACTTATTTGACTGCGATATGTGAAACATTAAATATGGGTATGCAGGTAAGAAAGTCACATATATAATATCTCAATGTGTCCAAGTATGCTTAGAATAGAGTGCAAAGATGTTGTAGAAATTGACATGTGTGTTCAAATGAAACGTTTCTTACATTCAGGAATGGGTTTTAATCTTAGGGAGCTTCTTTAGTAAAATGCATGTAAACACTTTTTATCTTTTCATGTTAAACATGCAAAGCTGTGTAAAGATAGCTGGGCAAGGCTTCTGTACATGTTCATAGCCATTCTATTCTTGGAGACACCATATGGTTAAATCCAGGTAATGGATCCATCCATGAGGAAGGGAGTGATTCCACCGGAGCTAAAAGAGGTTCCACCTGCTCTTGAAGAAACCATCTCTGAATTCAACAGTGTTAGACAAAGTTTGTTTTGCATCCAAAGTTTCTCTTTTTTAGGGAAGATTATTTAAAAGGTGGCTAGTATGCAGGTTTTAGAACCCTCTGGATTTGAAGATTTACTGTCTCTTAATTCTGGATAGAGTCCACTCTCTCAGACATAATTGGTATCCAGTTCCTGATTGAAGAGCAGGTGACAGTTGTGGCCAAGAGAGACTTTACACAAAACCGTATCTTGTGCCAATTGCTCCCATTCTTGCATCAGGAGATTCTATATATAGTCTCTTCCCAATTGGATTATTTCATCAAAGTCTACCAAAGCTGAAGTACAGGATAGAATATCATGTTAGTGATGAGTGTACCATAGTACTGCATAGTACACAGTACAGAGAGGAACTGTCCCAAACAAGTGGCAGCCAGCCACGCATGAGTTGAGCTATATGTGCATATACACCAAACAGTTGCAAACAGGCCATGGTCTG
Source organism: Sibynophis collaris (assembly GCA_036250565.1). NCBI lineage: Eukaryota > Metazoa > Chordata > Lepidosauria > Squamata > Sibynophiidae > Sibynophis > Sibynophis collaris. The sequence goes on from JANHFK010006015.1 coordinate 173,777, forward strand.
ATAGCCATGGCCCAGGGGTTGGGGACATCTGCCATAGTATGTCTATGTTACCACTACTTAATGAATTGCACTGGATTCCCATTGGCTTTCAGGTGATTATTATTATTTTTGAAGCTCTTCGTGAAATAGTATCACATTATCTGTGGGATCCAATAGAATAGGTATGAAGCAATAAGGAGTTTTTAGGCTCTGTGGCCATAGTTTAGTTTTTAGATGCTCTGGTGTTGTATCAACACCTGTGATTGGCATCTTCAGAGATAGAACGAGCTGCTTTGTAGTGTACCTCTTGGCAGCTCATAGGCAACTGAATACAGGCTGAATTGGCTATGTATTTGAAAGCAGTAAGCTGGTATCTGATTAACTGAGGTTACAGGAGTCCAAGAAAACTGGTTCCACATTTGTTCCTAATCTAGGCAGACTTCCTATTGATCTGTTTTGAAGAAATTCCAAGAGAATCAGTTCCTGATTGGCTGGTTTTGGAATCAGGCTGCTGATTGGTTTTTTACATTGGTAGACTTCTGATTGGTCCCCTCCATGAAACAATGCCATCTAATGGGACCTAGGAAGTGTGCCTTTTCTGTTGTGACACCAGCTGATTGGAGCAGCACTGGATTGGAAAGTCAGGTGAGCCCATTTGGAAAATAGATTCTCTACATGTTGTATTTTGGACTTCAGATTGTGTTGTTTTATATTATTATTTTGTAAGTTATTATTTGTCTGTTTTTGGTTTGTTTGTTTCTTTTTAAATTCCATTTTAGCTACTCAGAATCTCAGTTTACAAGTTGGACAGTCATATAAATAATTTGTATGTATGTAAACATACATACATAGGTCCCCAACCATTAGTTAAACATTAGTAATGTTGGCTGGCATATTTCAAAACTAATTTCCCTCTAATATGTTTTCATTCATTCAAATCTCCAACTCAGTTATACCTGTCCTTATTTATCTTTAATGTTGAAACATACTCAGAGTACCATTGTACATCCAAAGAAACCAAATGCCTCCTCTAATCTGGCTGAGTTGATTATGAGGTAGTATTGAATGTGCCAAGACTTCTTATATGCATAATTTCAGGATGTATCTGAAGCTTGTGATTTGACTACTGCTGTATCAAGTTTCAATTCTGTCTAAATCCTTATAGGTGCTGTTCTTGCTGGAATTGTTAATGATAGTGACATAACCCTTTGAAGGTTAAGATCCCTGGCCTAACATGGATATAGATATAGGATATAGTTGCTGTATTGATCATATTGCTGAACTTTCAAAGACGTAGATTGCTGACCTTGGCTGGAACACTGCTGCACTTAAGAATCCTTTGAATTGTTGTAATAGCACAGAGTTTGCTAATATACATAATATATCTCAGGTTAAAGATTTGCCTGCTGCTTAGCTTGTCTTAGCATGGAATGTAGTGTATTAGAGTGGGCTTCAATTGGATAATGGTCACTTGTAACTCAATCTTGTAATGACAGAATTTATGGGTTACAGTCAGTTAGTTGTATGAAATAGAGCCATAGACAGTACTGGGCCACACTATGAAACTAGGATCTTGATTGCCTGTAGAGTAGTAGCATCTCTTATTTAGGAAGATCATCTGGCATCTGTCCTTGGAAAAGCAGTTCTCTAGCATTTCTTAAAGATATCAACTCTACTGTTGAAGCACTTGAAGTACATTTTTCTATTAAGTTTCAACCTCGTGGTGATTTGGAAAATTCTATTCTCTAGTTTCTTTGTTTCAAATCTGAAAACAACATCTACATCCCCCATTGATTTTTTTTTGGGGGGGGGGAGAATAAACGGAGGATTTTAGGCCTCACTCATCCTACTAGATCTTAAAATAGCCCCCAAATAGGTCTCAAGATCTGACAAAACGATTGCAAAAATTGACAAGTAGTAAGGATCAGTAGTTTGATTTCAGTCTAAAGAGGTCTAATACTATTTTTCATCATCAGATTTTCATGGGTAATGTAATCTTTATTCTTATACAATCTGACTGCAACAAATAACTGAATGTAGATGATCAAGCTGGAACAGATTCCAGACTATTTTAGAGCAAATATATTTTCTTACAAAAACGGAAAAATTAAGCCTTTGAAAGATTACCGACAAATGAATATTGAATCAAAGCTAAATTCCTTCCACATTTTGCTCTGCAGGTGGAATGAGGGGAAAGTGGGAATTATTATAGAGTTTATGTATACATTGCAATACTTGTCTGTATTGAAATATCAATATGTTCAGATAAAATTGTGTTCATGACCTTTTCATTTTTCTCTACATGTTTCTTTTGAGTAAAAAATATATGAATGGTATGAATGGAGATAACTACTTCAACTCATTAATCTAAGTCTTCCATATGTTGAATATATACTAAGAATGGTCTGCAAAAAGGAAGCAAGCAAAAATGAAAGAAATAATAAGAATTTCTGTTAAGGATGTGGGGGGATAATTATTTCTGCTTTGTAAGCTCTAAATTAGAGCTTCATTTGGTATCATATTGGGGTTAGTTAAAAGGTAAAGCTCCTGAAATGAATTCTAAGTTGAAACCATCAGTTCTCATATTCCTAGACTGAATGCCAGATACTGTAAATATACAGTCATTAATTCAGAGGACAAATGTTTGACCCAAACATAGTGAAACACTCTATCATGAAATGTGTCACACAACAGGGAGACTCCAGAATACTCAGATAAAATAATGAGTCTTTAAAGTAATTTGGCAGCTCACTCTATCAGTCATATTATATCTATACGCGTGTTAAGTGAATGCTGCATCCAATGTTGTACACAGTAAACAAAAATGTAATCATAATTAAATGTAACTATGTTATAGCAATATATTATCCAGAGTGGCATTCTTTTAAAAACAAATCAACAAATGTAGTAGTTAATCTTAAAACAATTAAGAGGAAACATTCATTTTCTTTACTAACAGAAAAAGGATATTCTCTGACTCAGCAGCTTTCTTTTTTTAAAACAAACATACAAACAAACTCGTAAGAGAGGTAAACTCAATCCTCATTCTTGAAGTTGGGTGATTAATGCTGCCTACTCTCTTCTGCCTAAGGCTAAGAGATATGATAAGAATATTCTATATCCTATCCTATCCCTTCTCAAATTAATGACTCTGGGCAGCTAATAACAATGTACAAAAACATAATGTAAAAAGCCCTGCACAAATATAATCAGTAGCCAAGCTTAAATAAAAGCACCAATAACAAATTAATGTAGCCAGTGAATGGGTTCTGTCAAAGATATGCATCCCAAAGTCCCAGCACAAAACCACATCCTCAAGGCCTTTCAAAAAGCCTTATGTTTAATAACTATTTTATATGCAAGTCAAAAATAATATTCCACATCCCTGTATATCTATATTTCCACAAAGGTACAAAAATAAACCTTAATTCTCATATAAGCTGAAGAACTACTTGCTTTCATATATTGTAGAACAGCAAATCTTGTTAATCTGCAGATTGACTGCCAGCCATCTTAGTCCTCAACAGAGTTCTTAATTCCAAAGGTCCAGATTTCATTAAGATACAGTTGAAGTTTCCCAAATAACTCTCAGAGACTTTTCTGGATGTTTCACATTGTCCTATTACTTTGAGAGTCAGCTAAATAGATTTTTCCTTCATGATGTTAGAAACAAAGATTCTTCAAGATAACTTATCTTGGGCTCCCTAGCCACTGAATATTATATGTACTGTATATTTCAAGGCCCATACAAATGGAAGCAAACCCCTGCCACTAGGATTCCTTCACTAAACTCATTGCTGTGAGAGGAGTAAAAATCAACTTAATATAGACATTAGCTAATCAGGATAATTAGTTTTGCTTTTGTTCAATTGAAAATGATGAATTAATTTCTGTATGATAGTTCTAGAGAGTTTGAAATATATAACCAGGTAACATAAATGTATTGTTCTTTGTTGCCATTAGGCATTTGCTAATTCCAAAATTGTTGCATTAGAGCAATTTTAAGACACACTTCAGCAACTCAATTGTAGTTATACCTTTTTCTTCCTCCTTACATGCATAGTATTATAATGCACTTTGATGCTACACATTTTCAGATGGGATGGAGGTAGCCATCATAAGGTCCTCAGAATGGTTTGTGGATAGCTATAGACTTCCAGATAAAATTTGGATTATAGGCAGAATGAGAGAAAAGGGAATGAAATTTGGTGGGGACGGTCTTTTTTTTTCATAATGTATTCATAGAAATTACCCTATAATTAACTCTGTGACATTTTGGAACCAGTTTTAAAGTTTAGAAAAGGAATAAAGGCAGGGAAAGAAATCCTCAGATTACATCATAATTGTTAGTATGTTCCATGGTTGTTAAGTTAATCAATGCAGTTGTTAAATTAGTAATTTAGTTGTTAAAAGAATCTGGCTTCCTCATTGACTTTGATGCTCTGAAGGTCGCAAAAGGTGATCACATGACCCCAGGACACTGCAAATGTCATAAATACATGCTACTTTCCAAGTGTCCAAATTCTGAACATGCTACCATGAGGATGCTACAATAGTCATAAGTGTGAAAAACAGTCATTTTTCAGTGCCATTTTAACTTCAAATGGCTACTAAAGAAATGATTGTAAATCGAAGACTACATTATTAGATGTAATTCAGTAATGCAATTGTTACATAAGTATTTGTAGAAATACTGTTGCCCTAAAGTTTCTACAAATATTTGTATAAGAACTGTATACCTTAGTATTCTGTATGATACAGAATCTGTCCTTGCATATCAGCATTTTCAAGATTGGGTCAAATATAGGCATCATTTTTCCACGAGGACAGTTATTGATGAGGCAATAGAAGTGTGCTATCAAGAAAGCTAAACTAGCTAACAAAGAAAGAAAGGAGTCAGTATATTTTAAACCAAGATAGCAACTCTTGTTCCATATTTTCTACAAAGATTCAATATAGATAGTAAGACAGTAGTTCTCCAGGGATTCTGCAGAGATGGAAAAATAATTGATTTTTAAAAGCACAACTTTGAGAGAGACTGTTACCATAGAAAAGTACATATTAAAAACAAACATTTAAAGCTCTCAAAATTAAGGTAAAAGAAATTAAATATGGTTCTTAACGTAATCATACATTTAAGGGACAATAAGAAACAAATCTAAGTGATCCATGTAATTTGTATAAGGTGATAGGGAATGCTTTTTGAAAAATATGTATAGAATGTTCAGTTCTGGAAATCTTTTCAAGAGTAATCTTTTCTAAAAAAAATTAAAACTTATGTTGATAGCATATTAGTCTTTTTTATTTATTTTATTTTTCTGGATCAGTTTACTTGGATCTTTTTTGGGCTCATGGCAACAATAGTTCTTCTTGAGATGAATATGTGAATGTTAAATTAAATGATTCAATTAATCCACTGAAAGTGTTTTGCTATACATGCCTCAGTTTAGCATGATACCTAAATATATTCAGAATTTTCATAATGAATGAATAAATATGTATAGCACCGTGCCTTGAAAAAAACAACTTTGCTAATACCAAGCTGGTAAAATCTTGTTAGGAAGTATTTAAAATTTAAAAGTATATGAATTTAAAGGCTAAAGGCTAATTGGAATAGTCCCTACCCCTCCATCCCCTTTTGTAGGCTTCCATCCTGGCACCTCATTTGCAGCCTCACATGCTGCTGTTTAAGGGTGAGAATTAAAGCAGTTTGTCCTTCAGAAGTTTCATACTCTCATCCCATGTTCAAGCCCTACCCCCAACCTCAATTCTTGAAATTGCTGTTTCAGGCAGCTTGAGCAGGATAAGCCTGGCAAAGAGAGTAGGAATTGTTTGATAGGGAGACTACTCCCCCTTCTACCTTATAAACCCAAACATTCTACTAAAAATGCTCAAGAAAATTTTATCCTAGAAGAATTTACTACATCGCTATCCCCAAATAAAGTTAATTGGCCAAAAATGCCAACGCAGTCCTAGGCTGCATCAACAGAGGGATAACATCAAGATTGTAAGAAGTGATAGTACCGCTCTGTACTGTATAATGAGGCCACATTTGGAATACTGCATCCAATTCTGGTGGTCACAGTACAAAAAAGGTGCTGAGGCCCTATAAAGTGTGCAGAGAAGCATGACAAAGATGATTAGAGATCTGGAGACTAAATACAGCTAAGGGAACTAGTTGTGTTTAGCCTAACAAAGAAAATGCTTAGGGGAGTCCTGATAGCCGTCTTCCGGAACTTGCAGGGCTGTCACAGAGAAGAGGTTGTTGATTTATTCTCCATAGTACCTGAGGGCAGGACAAGAAGAAATGGGTAGAAGCAAGTCAGAGGGAGATCCAACCTGGAAATAAGAAAATTTCTAACAGTGAGAATGATTAATCAATCAGTGGAACAGGTTGCCTTCCAGAGTTGAAGGTGCTCCATCACTGGAGGTTTTCGAGAAAATACTAGACAGCCACTTGCCTGGGATGGTATAAGGACTCCTGCCTTGGGCAGTGGGTTGGACTTGAAGACCACCAAGGTCCCTTCTTGCCCTATGATTTTATAATAATGTCTACGAAGACCATGTACTGATAGTCATGTCCTCTAATTTCCCAACCACTCATATATAACTAGACCCCCTTGAGAATTAGGTCAGTATGGTTATGAGTGAGTTTCACATTTTATTTTAAGAGCTTCCTGGACTTTAATTGCCCTATTCGGTTTTTTAAAAAAGGACCTGAAAAATACAGCAGAAATCTGAAAGTAGCCATTGAAATATTATTTTTACAAAGCGTGTTCCTTGCATCCAGTAAGATAGCTCATACAATGGCATTTCCTGCAAGTCAAATTATTTCATTATCTAATATAAAACATTGGATATTTAGATTTTTTTTGCATAGTACATGACAAAAGGAGGTTTGCTTATGTTAAAAATATTAATGCTTATATAACCTTTGTGATACTTTCATTTTACCAGCAGATGTCTCTGTTGTCAAACCTGAGAGTTTAACAGACAAAGGAAATAATTTTCTGAATAAAAACTCTCCATTTGAAAATGGGAATTGAGGGGTTAAAATAAGCTTTTCCAATATGAAACTCTTTCATTGCCATTAAAAACAGAACTTGGTGTATTCTTAAGTATCTTGCTTTTTTTGCTTGAGTTCCAGTGTTCCAGAAAAACTTGGGTAAGCTTTCTTTGTATCAGGCTTTGGTAGGGGATAGTGAATGTAGTAAGCTTAGTTCCATTTAAAAGGTGTTTCCTGCTTCGATTTCCTGTTTAAAGGTTGCTTTAACAACTTATTTCCATACATACCCTATACACCATTTTGTGCACGAAGGAAGTAGCTTCTTTAAGATTGAAGAAAAGGGGGAAAGAGAACAGAAGAGAAAAATTGGCCATTTGATTGGCTGGATGAATAGCTCTGATTTATGTGATCCATCTGTTTCCTGTAATGAATTCATAAACCCATCAAACAATGACCCAAACCAATTACAGGGGGTTGGGTGGGGAATACACTGGTATGCTATGTTTAACGCAGTGAAGCACTTGCATTGTATAATCAAAAATTCTTCTCACATACAGCACTTTGTAATGGAGCTTGCTGTATTTAATGGAAGCTGTAAATAAATCCTGTCACAGCAGTGGCTAAGAATGCATTGCTGGGTTTAACTGTTCAATCTCCAGAATGCTTCTTGCAGTGCTCCCTTCTTTCCCTTCTTAGTGAACCATTGATATTTTGGGAGAGTGGGGCAAGGTGGGCGATGTGGGGACAGCTTGAGAACAAAAGAGTTGTACATTGTACAGCATAATACAATTATGTACAACTTTAGATGTGAGGAAATTGGGGATCCAAAAAAACCAAGAACTCGATGTGAGGCTTATGTAGCTTTTATTATTTCCATGTTAATCTTTGCAGAAACGTATTTAAAAGCTGAATAATGAAGATCTGGGTGATTGATCCCATTCATTGCATTAATAACATTGTATGGAATTCCTTAATGCCTTTGCATGGAGTTGGGATGTTTCTGAAATATTTTTTCCCACATTAGATTATGAAATTTAGATTTAAATTTAATATGGGATTATTAGTAGTAGCAAACAATTAGTTTTATATTGGGAATGTGAGAGATATTTAGTAGAAAAATCCAAAGTAATGTGGTTTCCATTTTACTCTGGTTTTGTGTCACAACTGATTCTGACCTATTTATTTTTTTAAAAGAAGCAGTGTATAGTTTTTGAATGATCTCTTTAATAAATATGAAATATTTAGTATGCACAGTGAAGTATTTACTCTTATATTTCTTTAACTCCATCATATGGCATCAGTTTGTATCATAAACTACTGCTTAAATAATAAGATCCATGGAAATATATTACCATCAGTAAAAGGGCATAACAGTATAACAAAGTTGGAAAGGAATTTGGTGGTCTTCTACTCCAATCCCCTGCTCAGGCAGGAGACCCTATACCAGTGATGGCTAACCTTTTTGCTATCGCATGCCAAAAGCGGGGGTCGTGGGGGGGGCTTGGACGCGCAGGTGCCCACACCCATAATTCAATGCCCCCCACGCATACGCGCGTGACACCCCCCCACTCCCGCTTTTGGCACAATGGGCCTGATAGGCCCATTTTTTGCCCTCCCCAGGCTCCAGAGGCTTTCTAGGAGCCTGGGGAGAGCGAAAACGGCTATCCTTACCCCCCGGAGGCCCT